>CAKNYM010044367.1:49088-60518 GCA_932195095.1 Andricus curvator | reverse complement strand
AAATTACATAAATTTTCAACTAAATATTTAAAAAAATGGATGTGATGCTAGTTCAAATTTTATTTGATTTAATTTAAATTGAGTAGAATTAATTTTCAATAAAAAAAATTTCTACAAAACAGTTTAATTTTGTACCAAATAGTTGAATTTTTTACCAAATTGTTGAATTTTCAAGCCAAAAAGACGAATTTCCTACAAAATAGCTGAATTTTAAACCCTAGAATATGAATTTTCACGAAAAAAAAAATCATTTTCAACCAATCAGTTGAATTTTCAACAAAATAGTTAAATTTTCAGTTAAAAAATTAATTTTTAACAACAAAAAAAGGAATTTTTAACTAAAATTATGAATCTTCAACCACGAAAATGTACTTTTAAAAAAGTAGTTTAACTTTCAACTCACGAGTTGAATTTTCAATTTGAAAAGATGAATTTTCAATTTGAAAAGATGAATTTTCAACCAAAATTGTAATAAATGGTATTTCAACAAAAAAGATTTTAATTAAAAATAAAAAAAACAGTTGGATTTAACCAGCAAAAACGAATTTTCAATAAAATACTTGAATTCTCGACTAAAATAGATTAATTCTCAATTAAACAGTTGTATTTTTAACCAAAGAAAGTTGATTTTCCACCAAAAAAGACTATTTTTCAGCAAATAGATAAATTTTCTACCAAATTGTTTAATTTTGTACCAAATAATTGCATTTCGTACCGAATTGTTGAATTTTCAAGCCAAAAAGACGAATTTCCTACAAAACAGCTGAATTTTCAACCCTAGAATATGAATTTTCAACAAAAAAGTTCATTTCCAACCAGTCACTTGAATTTTAAACAAAATTGTTCAACCAAGGAGTTGAATTTTCAATCTAAAAAGATGAATTTTTAACGAAAAATGTAATAGTTAATATTTTATCAAACAAAAATTTAATTAAAAATAAAAAATAGTTAGATTTGACCAACAAAGACGAACTTTCAACAAAATTTTTGAATCCTCAACTAAAACAGATTAATTTTCCACTAAAGAGTTGAATTTTTAACCAAAAAAATGGATGTTCTACCAAATTTTCGAGCCAAAAATATGAAATTTCTACAAAATAGCTGAATTTTCAAGAAAAAAGTTAATTTTCAACCGAAACAATTTAATTTTCAACCAGACAGTTGCATTTTCAACCAAAAAAGATTAAATTTCTACAGAAAATGATACATTTTCAAACGAAATGGATGAATTATTAATAAAAAAATTAGTTAATCAAGAAAGAAACAAAATTTCAATCAAATTAATAAATTATCAAGCCAAAAAATACGAATTTTCAACAAAACAGTTAAATTGTCTACCAAGAAGTATGACTTTTTAACCAAATTGTTGAATTTTCAACAAAACTAGAGGCTCATACGCGCGCTCCGCGCGCGAACAATTTATTTACATGTAATTATTTTATTTGGAAATGAAGTTCAATAAAATACCATTACATTAATTTTTACTTCAATAATTTTGATTTGTACACGGCTTCGCATGGATACCTGCTCACGATGCAGAATAAATAATTGTGCAACTCTAAACATTTTCATGCAACTTCGGAAAAAAACTTATAAAATGTCGGCGCGTACAAATTTTCATAGAAATACACAGTAAATGATCTCGACTCGAGAAGAGTCCAGATGTCAAGCCATTTCGAGCGTGCATAGCACTCGGATGGATGACCATCTGCGACGTATACGACCGAGTTGTGTATTCGCTGCGTTTTAACCTCGGTTTCAATTAATGTCGAGCAGGAGGTTTGACGGCAGGGTTTCTTCGATAAATTGCCAAACTCTTAATTTGTTCATGAAAATATTTTAAATAATTAATAAATCTTGGAAATTTGAAGAGCATAATAGAAAGAAGTCATCGGAACGATATTCTTAGTTAATTCTGTAAAAAATTCACCCTATTCGTTGAAAAATAGCCAAATTCTTATTTTTTCATCAAATTTGTTTAAATAATTAATAATTGTTGTAAATTTACAAAACAACATAGAAAAGAGCATCGGAAAGACAATCTTAGTTGACTCCGGAAACAAATCTTGTCTATTCCTTGACAAATGCCCAAACTCTGAATATGCTTATGAACATTGTTTAAATAATTAATAATTATTGTAAATGTGCAAAGTATCGTAGAAAATAGTTATTGAAAATACATTCTTTGTCCATTCTGGAAACAAATTGGGCCTATTCTTTCAGAAATAGCCAAACTCTTAATTTTTTAATGAAAATTGTTTAAATAATTAATAAATCTTGTAAATTTGCAAAACAATACAGAAAAAAGGCATCTGAAATATATTCTTATTTAATTCTGTTAAAATTGAGCCTGCTCCTTGAAAAACAGCCAAACTCTGAATATGTTTATACAAATTGTTTGAATAAATAGTAATTATTGTAAATTTGCAAAGGACCGTAGAAAAGAGTTATTGAAAATACATTCTTGGTGATCCCGTAAACAAACTGAGCCCATTCATTGAAAAATGGCTGAACTCTTAATTTGTTGAAATATTTAATAATTATTGTAAATTTTCAAAGCATCATAGAAAAAGTCATCGGAAAGATATTCTTGGTTAATTCTGCAAAAAAATTGAGCCTATTCGTTGAAAAATAGCCAAATTCTGAATTTTGTATGAAAATTGTTAAAATTGTTAAAAATTATTGTAAATTTACAAAGCAACATAGAAAAGAGTCATCGGAAAGATATTCTTAGTTGACCCCGTAAACAAATTGTACCTATTCTTTGAAAAATAGCCAAAATCTGAATATGTTTATGAAAATTGTCGAAATAATTCTTGTATATTTGCAAAGTATCGTAGAAAATGGTTATTCGATTCACATTCTTTCTTGATACCCTGAACTTATTTATCCTATTCATTGAGAAAAGGCCAAGCTCACAATTTGTTTATGAAAATTGTTTAAGTAATTAATAATTCTTGGAAATTTGCAAAGCATCATACAAAAAAGTCATCGGAAAGACTTTGCATAGCATTATAGAAAAAAAGTAATCGGAAAGATATTCTTGGTTAATTCTATAAAAAAATTTAACCTATTCGTTGAAAATAGCAAAAATCTGAATTTGTAATGAAACATAGAAAAAGAGTCTTCGGAAAGACATACTTAATGGACTCCGTAAACAAATTGTGCCTATTCCTTGAAAAATAGCTAAACTCTGGATATTTTGATAAACATGTTTAAATAATTAATAATTATTGTAAATTTTCAAAGTACTGAATATAAATAGGAAAGAGTTATCGGAAAAACGTTTGTTGAAAAATGGCCAAAGTCTTAATTTGTTTATCAACATTGTCTAAATAATAATTCTTATCTAATTTTTTAAAAAATTGAGCCTATTCGTTGAAAAATAGCCAAACTCTAAATTTTGTAATCGAAATTGTTCAAATAATTAATAATTGTTGTAAATTTACAAAACATAGTAAAGAGTCATCGGAAAGACAATCTCAGTTGACTCTGTAAACAAATTGTTCTGAATGTGTCTATGACAATTGTTTAAATAATTGATAATTATTATAAATTTTTAAAGTATCATAGGAAATAGGTATTTAGAAAACATGCTTAATTAATTACGCAAAGAAATTGAGCCTATTTTTTAAAAAATAGCCAAACTCTTGATTTGTTTATCAAAATTGTTTAAATAATGATTCATTCTTTGAAATTTGCAGAGCATTATAGCAAAACGTCACTGGAAAGATATTCTTACTTAATTCTATTAAAAATGGAGCCTATTCGTTACAAAATAACCAAAATCTCATTTTTTAAATTGAAATTGTTTAAATTATTAATAATTATTGTGAATTTACGAAGCGACATAGAAAAGTGTCATCAGAAATACATTCGTAGTTACTTTGTAAACAAACTGTACCTATTTCTTGAAAAATAGCCAAACTATGAATTTGTTTGTGAAAATTGTTTAAATAATTAATAATTCTTGGGAATATATCAAGCATAGAAAAAAGTCACCGGAAAGATATTCTTAGTTGACTCCATTTTCTTTAAAGATAAATAAGCCAAGGGTAAACCCCTTTTTAAAATTTTCTAAACTTCTATAAATTCCAAAAATAATTTAAATTTTAATGTTTTCTCATAAAAATATGACAGATTAATTCATATTTTTAATTGTTTAAGATTGCAATAATAGTTAAAATTGGAAGGAAGCTATATTCTTTGAAAATGTAACTGAAAGTTAAATAAAATAAAATTATAAACGTTCATAATTTTTTATTGTTAGTTAAAATTATAAGGATGTAATCGTCTTTTAAAATATAATTGAAAGTAAAATAAAAGAAATTTCTAAATGTTCATAATTTGTATTGTTTATTATTCCAATAGAAAAAAAATTTCGAAAAAAAGTAAGGCTTTATAATTTTAAAAAGAAATATTAAAAAATGAGCCAAAATATTAATTAAAATTTGTAATTTTGTCTTTAAAAATAATTAGCCCAGAGTGGAATCATTTTGATTTGCTTAAGATTTCTAAATTGTTTAAATTTAAAAAAAGTCATAGACGTCGAAAATGCAACTAAAATAAACATAAAATGAATTGCTAAATATTCATAATTTTCCATTATTTATAATTATAATGAAAAAATTTCAACTTGTAGTTGAAATTATAAATTTTTTTAAAACTTGCTTCAAAGCTATCTAAATTTTTAAAAAATTGAAAAAAAACACAGAATGAATTCATTAAAATGCTTTAATATTACAGCACACTAAAAATGAGGGTAAAGTATATTGCATGTGAAAAATTATTTCAAAAAATCTTTAAAAAGCACAATAGCATTGTATTGAAGAGATTATTAATGTTCTGGAAGCAATTAACAAAAAGAATAAAGACTGAAATTAATGAAAACTTTTACAATTATTAAAATTTGTACTGGGTTTTTAATTCTCATTAGACATATTGTGCATATATTTTCTTCTAAAAGTGAATTTGTTTAAAATGTTCAAATGGTTTTGATTTTAATATTATAGTTCAGATAGAAAAGTTGTGCTTATTATTAAAAAGGTTATAGCTGCAACTATGTTTTAATGTAAGCTAAAAAATAGCCAAACTCTGAATTTGTTTATGAAAATTATTTGAATAATCAATAATTATTTTAAATTTACAAAGTACCGTAGGAAAGACTCATCGAAAAGGCATTCTAAGTTGATTCCGTAAACAAATTGAGCCTATTAGTTGAACAATGGCCAAACTAAAGATATTCTTAGATAATTATGTAAAAAAATTTGAGCCTATTCGTTGAAAAATAGCCAAATTCTGTATTTGTTTATGAAAATTGTTTAAATAATTAATGATTCTTGTACATTTGCAAAGTATAATATCAAACAGTCACCTGCAAAGCATTCTTAGTTGATTTCGTTAAAAAAAAATTAAGCCTTTTCGTTGAAAAATAACCAAACTCTGAATTTTCTCACAAAAATTGTTTAAATAAATAAATCATAATTCTTTGGAATTTGTAAATTACTATAGAAAAGAGTCATCGCAAACATATTATCATTTAAATCTGTAAAAGAATTTGGCCTATTCATTGAAAAACAAAATTCATTATAAAAAAATCTTAGTTTGAAATAATTAATAATTCTTGTGAATTTGCGAAACATTATGAAAAAAACTCATCGAAAAGACATTCTTAGTTGATTTCGTTAAAAAAAATTAAGCCTATTCGTTGTAAAATAGGAAACTCTGAATTTCCTTACAAAAATTGTTTAAATAAATCATAATTACTGGGAATTTCTAAAGCACTATAGAAAAGAGTCACCGCAAAGACATTCTCAGTTAATTTTGTAAAAACATTGAGACTATTCGTTGAAAAACAAAATTTATTATTAAAAGAATCTTAGTTTTAAATCAATAACTCTTGGGAATTTGCAAAACAACCATAAAAAAAATCATCTAAAAGACATTCTTAGTTGATTCCGTGAACAAATTAAGCCTATTCCTTGAAAAATAGAGAACTCTGAATTTCCTCACAAAAATTGTTTACAATTTGAATTTGCAAAGCAACATATAAAAGAGTAATCGCAAAGATATTCTCAGTTAATTTTTTTTGTTTAGCATATTTTTTGAAAAATAGACAAACTATGAAATCTTGGGAATTTTCAAAGCACCATAGAAAAGAGTCATCGCAAAAATATTCTTAGATAATTTTTTTAACAAATTGAGCATATTTGTTGAAAAATAGACAAACTATAAACTCTTGGGAATTTTCAAAGCACCATAGAAAAGAGTCATCGCAAAGATATTCTTAGTTAATTTTTTTGTAATTGAGTCTATTTGTTGAAAAATAGAAAAGCTCTGAATTTGTTTATAAAAATTGTTTAAATAATTAATATTGCTTCCAAATGTGCTAAGTTTCATATCAAACAGTCACCGCAAAAGCATTCTTAGTTTATTCCGTTAAAAGAAGCTAAGCCTGTTCGTTGATAAATAACAAAACTTTGAATTTTTTTTTTAATTGCCAAAAAAAACTTGATGCACTAAACTAATTGATCCTATTCGTTGAAAAATGGCCAAGTTCTTGATTTCTTCATGAAGATTGTTTAAATAATTAATAATTCTTAGAAATTTACAAAGCATCATATAAAAAAAGTCATCGGAATGATATTCGTAGTTAATTCTGTAAAAAATGTAGCCTATTCGTTAAAACATAGACAAATTATAAATTTTCAATGAAAATGGTTTAAAACATTATTAATTGTTGCAAATTTACAAAGCAACATCGAAAAGAGTCATCAGAAAGACTTTCAATGTCATCATAGAAAAAAGTAATCGGAAAGATATTCTTGGTTAATTCTATAAAAAAATTTAGCCTATACGTTGAAAATAGCCAAAACCTGAATTTGTAAAGAAACATAGAAAAAGAGTCTTCTGAAAGACATACTTTTTGACTCCGTAAACAAATTGTGCCTATTCCTTGAAAAATAGCCAAGCTCTGGTTATGTTGATGAACATTGTCTAAATAATTAATAATTCTTGTAAATTTTCAAAGCATCGTACATAGGAAAGAGTGATTTGAAAAACATTTTTTATTGATTCCGTAAAAAAATTGAACCTATTCGTTGAAAAATGGTCCAACTCTTCATTTGTTTATCAACAGTGTTCAGATAATAATTAATTCTTTGAAATTTGCAGAGCATTGTATAAAAAAAGTCATCGGAAAGATATTCTGACCTAATTCTGTAAACAATTGAGCCTATTCGTTTAAAAATAGCCAAACTGTTAATTTCTTAATCGAAATTGTGTAAATAATTAATAATTCTTGTAAATTTATAAAGCAAAATAGAAAAGAGTAATCAGAAAGATATTCTTAGTTAATTCTGTGAAAAAATGTAGCCTATTCGTTGACAAATAGCTGAAATCTGAATTTGTTTATGAATATTGTTCAAATAATTATTAATTATTGTATATTTGCAAAGTATCGCAGAAAATAGTTATTGGAAATACATTCTTTGTTGATTATGGAAACAAATTGGGCCTATTATTTCAGAAATAGTCAAACTCTTAATTTTTTGATAAAAATTGTTCAAATAATTAATAAATCTTGTAAATTTGAGGAACAATATAGAAAAAAGTCATCTGAAATATATTCTTATTTAATTCTGTTAAAATTAAGCCTACTCCTTGAAAAATAGCCAAACTCTGAATATGTTCATAAAAATTGTTTGATTAATAATAATTATTGTAAATTTGCGAAGTACCGTATAAAAGAGTTATTGGAAATACATTCTTGGTGATCCCGTAAATAAACTGAGCCCATTCATTTAAAAATGGCCGAACTCTTAATTTGTTGAAATAATTAATAATTATTGTAAATTTGCAAAGCATGATAGAAAAAGTCATCAGAAAGATATTCTTAGTTAATTCTGCAAAAAGTTGAGCCTATTCGTTGAAAAATAGCCAAACTCTGAATATGTTTATGAAAATTGATGAAATAATTAATAATTATTGTATATTTGAAAAGTATCGTAGAAAGTAGTTATTCGAATTACATTCTTTCTTCATACCCTGAACTAATTTATCCTATTTGTTGAAAAAAGACCAAGCTCATAATTTGTTTATGAAAATTGTTTAAATAATTTATAATTCTTGGAAATTGGCAAAGCATCATACAAAAAAGTCATCGGAAAGATATTCTTGGTTAATTCTATAAAAAAATTTAGCCTATTCGTTGAAAATAGCCAAAATATGAATTTGTGAAGCAACCTAGAAAAAGAGTCTTCGGAAAGACATACTTTTTGACTCCGTGAACAAATTGTGCCTATTCCTCGAAGAATAGCTAAATTCTGGATATGTTGATAAACATGTTTAAGTAATTAATAATTACTGTAAATTTTCAATGTATCATACATAGGAAAGAGTTATTTGAAAATGTTTTTTATTGATTCCGTAAACAAATTGAGCCTACTCGTTGAAAAATTGTCAAACTCTTAATTTCTTTATCAACAATGTTTAAATAATAATTAATTCTTTGAAATTTGTAGAGCATTATAGAAAAATGTCACCGGAAAGATATTCTTATCTAATTCTGTAAAAAATTGAGCCTATTCGTTGAAAAATAGCTAAACTCTAAATTTTTTAATCTAAATTGTTTAAATAATTAATAATTCTTGTAAATTTACAAAACATAATAAAGAGTCATCGGAAAGACAATCTTAGTTGACTCCGCAAACAAATTGTTCTGAATGTGTTTATGAAAATTGTTTAAATAATTAATAATTATTGTATATTTTCAAAGTATCGTACATAGGAAAGAGTTATTTGAAAAACATTCTTTATTGATTCCGTAAACAAATTGAGCCTATTTTTTAAAAAATAGCCAAACTCTTGATTTGTTTATCAAAATTGTTTACATAATGATTTATTCTTTGAAATTTGCAGAGCATTATAGCAAAAAGTCACTCGAAAGATATTCTTACTTAATTCTATAAAAAATAAAGCCTATTCATTAAAAAATAGCCAAAATCTCAGTTTTTTAGTTGAAGTTGTTTAAATAATTGAAAATTATTGTAAATTTACAAAGCAAGATAGATAACAGTCATCGGAAAGATATTCTTAGTTGCATTCGTACACAAATTGAGCCTATTTGTTGAAAAACAGCCAAAATCTGAATATCTTTATGAAAATTGTTGAAATAATGATTAATTATTGTATATTTGCAAAGTATCGTAGAAAAGATTTATTGGGAATACATTCTTTCTTGATTCCCTAAACTAATTGATCATATACCTTGAAAAATGGCCATGTTCTTGATTTGTTTATGAAAATTGTTTAAATAATTAATAATTATTGAAAATTTGCAAATCATCATACAAAAAAGTCATTGGAAAGATATTCTTACCTAATTCTGTAAGAAAATTTAGCAAATCTGTTAAAAAATAGCCAAACTCTACCTGTTCGTTAAAAAATAGGCAAACTTTAAATTTCTGTATGAAAATTATTCAAATTATTATTAATTCTTGTAAATTTACAGAACAACATAGAAAAGAGACTCCGTAAACAAATTCTGTCTATTCCTTGACAAATAGACAAACTCTGAATATGTTCAGGAAAATTATTAAAATAATGATTAATTATTGTATATTTGCAAAGTATTGTAGAAAAGATTTATTGGGAATACATTCTTTCTTGATTCCCTAAACTAATTGATCCTATTCGTTGAAAAATGATCGGGTTCTTAATTTTTTTATGAAAATTGTTTAAATAATTGATAATTATTGAAAATTTGCAAATCATCATACAAAAAAGCCATTGGAAAGATATTCTTAGCTAATTCTGTAAGAAAATTTAGCATATTTGTTAAAAAATAGGCAAACTTTAAATTTCTGTATGAAAATTATTCAAATTATTATTAATTCTTGTAAATTTACAGAACAACATAGAAAAGAGACTCCGTAAGCAAATTCTGCATATTCGTTCAAAAATAGACAAACTGTGAATATGTTCAGGAAAATGATTAAAATAATGATTAATTATTGTATATTTACAAAGTATCGTAGAAAAGATTTATTGGGAATACATTCTTTCTTGATTCCCTAAACTAATTGATCCTATTCGTTGAAAAATGACCAGGTTCTTAATTTGTTGATGAATATTGTTTAAATAATTAATAATTCTTGAAAATTTGCAAATCATCCTACAAAAAAGTAATTGGAAAGATATTCTTAGCTAATTCTGTAAAAAATTTAGCATATTTGTTAATAAATAGCCAAACTCTACCTATTTGTTAAAAAATAGGCAAACATTTAATTTCTGTATGAAAATTGTTTGAATTATTATTAATTCTTGTAAATTTACAAAGCAACATAGAAAAGAGTCATCGGAAAGACATTCTTAGTTGATTCCGTAAACAAATTGAGCTTATTCGTTTATGGAAACTGTTTAAATGATTAATCGTTCTTGTGAATTTACATAAGCAACATAGAAAATAGTCATCACAAAGACTTTTCTTAGCATCATAGAAAAAAGTAATCTGAAAGATATCGCCTTTCGAATCTACGAGTCCAAGCCTAAAACTGGATAGAACTGGATTGAAATGAAAACTAAGTATTGAAATGAATGAAATCATATTTTCAATTGCGTAATATTTAAACATTGTTTTTTAAATAAAAAATTAACTAAATGTATTATAAAAAATCCAAACACAAATTTTCCGAAATATCAAAAGCTTCAATTAAAAAATATAAACGGTACTCAAAATTCGGAAATTTTGAAAGATTTTGAAACATTTTGAAATGTAAATGAACAATGACTGATCGAAAATGAATTTTTCAACATACGAATAAAATATTAAAAAATGAGACCAAGGAATCGTATATATACCGAAGTGTACATGCATGGACTTCCCCTAAGCTTCTTATGAAAACAAACATCTCGAGTTCAAATAAACACAGCTCGCCCAACGTCGATGAGATCGCTTTATGCGTATCATCGACTCACCACTGGTAGTTATTTGGGCTGTTGCCACAATTTAAGTTTTGAAAAAGTTCTCGCAGATGACGTCTTAAACTACCTGGTGCGTGACCCGATGCACCTGGATCCTCGGCTC
This sequence comes from Andricus curvator, assembly GCA_932195095.1. Classification (NCBI taxonomy): domain Eukaryota; kingdom Metazoa; phylum Arthropoda; class Insecta; order Hymenoptera; family Cynipidae; genus Andricus; species Andricus curvator. The sequence continues at coordinate 49,432 of CAKNYM010044367.1, read as the reverse complement.
ACCACTTTTAGTTATTTTGGATGTTGGCACAATTTAAATTTTAAAAAAGTTCTCGTAGAATACGCGTTAAACTACCTGGTGCGTGACCCGGTGCACCCGGATCCTCCGCTCGCCACTTTTAGTTATTTTGGATGTTGGCACAATTTAAATTTTAAAAAAATTCTCGTAGAATACGTGTTAAACTACCTGGTGCGTGACCCGGTGCACGCGGATCCTCGGCTCACCACTTTTAGTTATTTTGGATGTTGGCACAATTTAAATTTTTAAAAAGTTCTCGTAGAATACGCGTTAAACTATCTGGTGCATGACCTGGTGCACCCGGATCCTCGGCTCACCACTTTTAG
>CAKNYM010044367.1:12636-39088 GCA_932195095.1 Andricus curvator | reverse complement strand
TTTTTTCTCAATCCGAATTATAATTCCTTTAAAAAATTCCCATTCCACGTAAAACATTCCCTGTTCCAAGTGAAATTATATTTCTTGAATTTTGCTATGATCAGAAGTAAATTCCCGATTTTTAAATTAAATTCCCGGTTTTTTCCCGGTCAATAAAATTCCAGGTCTTTTCCCGGTCTTTCCCAGTTTCCCGGTCAAGTCGCCACTCTGAGAATAATGGTGTGAAGTCTGCAATGCCCTAAAATAGAAATAATAGTTTTAAAAACCGTAGTAACCATTTTCATTTTCAGGGGGCACCGACGGTTTCGTCAAAGTGTGGGAACTCAACGAGCCTCAAGAAAATCAAGTCGAAGCTGAAGAATTAAACCCCATCAGTAGAATACAATTATCGAAAGACTGCATAAACGGCGTGAGTTTACACGCAAGATTACCTCTTTTAGCCACAACTTCCGGTCAAAGAATATGTGACGAAGAGGAAAAACATCGTGATAATAGTGTAAGATTATGGTGGTTTGGCAATGTCGAAAATCACGTGAATAACTATACAATTGATTAAAAATGAGTACTTAGTTTATTCAATAAAAAACACGGCACCACTTTCTTGCCGTTACACATCGACGGCAGAGCAATTTCATTTTTTATAACCATTCGTAAGTGGCATGCCTCAACTTACTGTCGCTTCAAATTTGCCGTAAATGTCACAAATTTGATATTTTCAGGACATTGACGACAAATATTGAGAATTCTGTACTGTGACTCCGGCCACTGTAGTTAAAAAAATATATTATAATCAAAACATTCTTATTTTTATAAAAAAAAATTGTAAATTTCTTGCGCATATGGTGGTACAATTATTTTAATTACAACAATTATTCTTAATTCGAAGCAGGCCTTCAATTTGTAAAACGCAGGGCCTGTATCTCTAAAAATATACGATAGATTAATAAAGTAGTGAAACAATTTTACAAAAAAAAAATGACAGGCTTATTATTTATCTTATTTGTCTTATTTTATCTATCTTATTTTTAAGGCGACTCGAAAGACATTAGATTTACTGTTCGTCGAATGGTTGGAGTTTTCACTAATCCGCTCGATTTGTTCCGTTTATGGTTAGAGTGGGTTGCGGCTGCCAGTGAGCATTCTTCCACTAAATTGATTAAAATATTTTTTTCATAATTTCGTTTAATTATAACTAACTTAATTAGCAGTACAGGGTGGCCATTCAAAATTAAAAAAAAAATTCCAGGCTAATTATTCAATACTAATTTCTTTATTATGTAAAATTTGAAGACATGAACATCTTAGAACACAAAGAAAAATATTGAATGTAAATTACTGTAAAAGTGGTTTCAGAAAACATAGCTGAATAGCTCTCAAAGCAGGGGAAATACGGTGATTTTTTAAGAAAATAGATAAATAATATGGGAATAAATTATTTTAAATAACATTAATGTAGGTACCATATTTATAAAATTTCAAGTCGAAATATACTGAATTTTCAACAAAAAAGTGGAACTTCCAATCAAAAAAGATGAATTTTCAATTAAAGGAAGGTGAATTTTCGTACAAATAGGTGAATTTTCACTCAAACAATTGCATTTATAGCCAAATAGTTGAAATTTAAAGTAAAAAAGACGAATTTACAAAAAAAAATGACAGTTGAATTTTCAACCAAATAATTAAATCTTCAACCAGGCAATTGCGTTTACAACCAAAAATTGTTGCATTTTCAAGCAAAAGAGACGAATTTTCAATAAAAAACTTGAATGTTCAAGCCAAAAGGACGAATCTTTTAGAAGACAGTTGAATTTTCAACCAAGGAAGATGAATTTGCAACCAAAAAACATGACTTTTCTACCAAAAGATAAATTTTCAATCCAAAAAGACAAACTTTCACAACTAGTTGAGTTTTCTGACTGAAAAGTCGACTGTTTTAGAAAACATTTAACTTTTAACCCCGAGAAGACGAATTTTCAACAAAAAAGTTAATTTTCAAACAGAAAATATGGATTTTAAATCTAATAGTTTATTTTTCAAGCAAAAGAGACAAATTCACAACAACAAATTTGAATTTTTAACCAAATAGTTGAATTTTTAAACCAAAAGGATGAATCTTATAGAAGACAGTTAAATTTTCAACAAAGAAAGATGAATTTCAACCCAAAAAGACGAATTTTCAACAAAATAGTTAAATTTTTAACCAAAAATTAAAATTTTGCACTAAGAATATTAATTTTCCATCGAAAAAGACGAATTTTCATAACAAAGAAGTTCATTTTCAACCAAGAAAGATGAATTTTCAACCAAAAAAGATGACTTCTACCAAAAGATCAATTTTCAACCAAAAAAGACGAATTTTCAACAAAATGGTTAGAAAACATTTAACTTTTAAACCCGAGAAGAATTTTCAACAAAAAAGTTAATTTTCAAACAGAAAAGAAGAATTTTAAATCTAATAGTTGATTTTTCAAGAAAAAGAGACGAATTCTCAACAAAAAATTCGAATTTTCGACGAAATAGTTGCATGTTCAAACCAAAAGGATGAAAATTATAGAAGACAGTTGAATTTTCGACAAAGAAAGATCAATTTTCAACCCAAAAAGATAAATTTTCAACAAAATAGTGAAATTTTTAACCAAAAACATAAATTTTCCACCAAGAATATTAATTTTCTACCAAAATAGACAAATTTTTATAACGAAAAAGTTAATTTTCAACCAGGAAAGATGAATTTTCAACCAAATAGTTGAACTTTCAATCAAAAGAGACGAATTTTCAACAACAAATTTGAATTTTCAATCAATTAATCGAATTTTCAACCAAAAAAGAGAACTTTTCCACCAAAAGATGAATTTTCAACCCAAAAAAAGAAAAAACTTTCAACAACTAGTTCAGTGTTCTGGCAATAAAGTCGAATTTTTTAGAAAAAATTTAACTTTTAAACCCGAGAAGACGAACTTTCAAGAAAAAAGTGAAATTTTTAACCAAAAAGATCAATTTTCCACCACGAATATTAATTTTCTACCAAAAAGGACGAATTTTTAACGAAAAAGTTAATTTTCAACTGAGGAAGATGACTTTTCAACCAAATAGTTGAACTTTCAACAAAAGAGACGAATTTTCAACAAAAAATTTGAATTTTCAACCAAATTTTCAAACCAAAAGGATGAATCTTATAGAAGAAAGTTGAACTTCCAACAAATAAAGATGAATTTTCAACCAAAAATATGGCTTTTCTACCAAAAGATCAATTTTCAACCCAAAAAGACAAATTTTCAACAAAAATAATTAAATTTTTAAATAAAAAGATAAATTTGTTCACCAAGAATACTAATTTTTTACCAATAATGACGAATTTTTATAACAAAATAGTTCATTTTCAATCAAGAAAGATGAATTTTCAACCAAACAGTTGAACTTTCAATAAAAAGCCACGAATTTTCAACAAAAACTTGAATTTTTAACCAAATAGTTAAACTTTCAAGCCAAAAGGATGAATCTTATAGATTTATAGAAGACAGTTGAATTTTCAACAAAGAAAGATGAATTTTCAACCCAAAAAGATGACTTTTCCACCAAAAGATGAATTTTCAACCAAAAAAGAAGAATTTTCAACAAAATGGTTAAATTTTTAACGAAAAATATCAATTTTCCACCAAAAATATTAAATTTCTACCAAAAAGACGAATTTTTATCAAAAAAGTTAATTTTCAACCAAGAAAGATGAATTTTCAACCAAATAGTTGAACTTTCAAGAAAATAAAAGACAAATTTTCAACAACAAATTTTAGTTTTCAACCAAATAGTTTCATTTTCAAACCAAAGGGATGAATCTTATGGAAGACAGTTGAATTTTCAACAAAAAAATTTGAATTTTCAACCAAATAGTTGCATTTTCAAACCAAAAGGATGAATCTTATAGAAGAGAGCTTTCAACAACTGGTTGAGTTTTCTGTCTAAAAAGTCAAATGTTTTAGAGAACATTTAACTTTTAAACCCGAAAAGAAGAATCTTCAATAAAAAAGCTAATCATCGCGACGACTTTTCAACAAAAATTGGAATTTCGAACCCAATAGTCGAATTTTCAACCAAAAAAGATTACTTTTCTACCAAAAGATGAATTTTCAACCAAAAAAGATTATTTTTCTACCAAAAGATGAATTTTCAACCAAAAAAGACAAACTTTCAACGACTAGTTGAGTTTTCTGACTAAAAAGTGGAATTTTTTAGAAAACAATTAACTTTTAAACCCGAAAAGACGAATTTTCAACAAAAAAGTTAATTTTCGACCAAGACGAATTTTCAAGCCAAAAGGACGAATGTTTTAGAAGACAGTTGAATTTTCAAAGAAGAAATATGATTTTCAATAAAAAAAAAGATTACAATTCAACGAAATAATTAAATTTTTAACCAAATAGTTACATTATTAACCAGAAGAGATTTCAGAGAATTCTGAACTAAAAATATAATTGTAGAGTTTCAATCAAAAAGAATTCACTTCCAACAAAAAGACGACTTTTCTACCAAAAGATAAATCTTCAATCCAAAAGGACGGACTTTCTATACAAAAAGACGAATGTTCTAGAAAACAGTCGAATTTTTGACAAAAAAAATGAATTTTTATCAAAGGAGTTAAATTTTCAACAAAATAATTAAATTTTCAAACCAAATAGTACAATTTTGGACCAAAAGAGATTAATTCTAAACGAAAAATATAATAGTGAACTTTTTAATTAAAAATAATTGTCTTTAAACCAAAAATAGTTAAATTTTCTTATTGTGGTCTATTAATTCAATTAATAATTAATCACTATAATAGTAAATAATTATATAAATTCAGGTGAGCTACGTAATTACCATGTTAAATATCTAAAAAAAACAAGCTTTCCTTCTCAAATGTAAAAAGAACTTTAGTATTTAAACGATCCATCAACATAAGCTTTAAATTCTTAAATACACATAAAATATATATAAAACGAACATTTATTTTTCAACAAAATATAAACTAAAAATTTTTTAATATAAAATGATCTTCGATATTTTAACGGAGATGTTTGATAACTCAAAATTCAATTCCAAACACTATTTTCGAAGAGCGAGACGATATTTATTGCAAAAGTAAAAACAAATCTGAAAAATTCTCGGTTTTTCCCCGATGCTCAAAATCCCAGGTTAATTTCCGGTTTTTTCCGGTCAGTGGCCACCCTGTCATTACTATTTTTGACAATTAATTTATACTCACTGTGACAACTCATGCTCCTCTTAATGGATTTTCTCTTGTTCGGTGTCTCGCTCGGTTTTGGGCTCCGTTTCGGACTCACTTTCGGACTTTCTACGCTCATAGACTCCCGCTTTAACCTTTTGAGTACTTTTTTCGGTGTTTCATTTTCTTTCTCAACGGGCATATCATTCAAAGGAATCATCTCACTTCTCCTCGATTTTGGTAATTTAGACTCCTTTAATGACTGGTTCAGTTCTTTTGAATCCTAAAAAATATCAATTAAAATCAGTAACCGCAAAAATGAAAATAAATTCATTTTTTGGCCAGGAATTTTACAAATTTTTAGAAGAAAAATCTATCTAATCACTTTAAACATCACCAAGGCTTCCACGGACTAATGTAATTGAAAAAAGTGGAAAAAGTGTAATAAATTAATATATAATAAAAAATAATAACCAAAAAATATAATTATATATAAATAAATAAAAATAAATTTTACAAGTATTGTTTAGACAAACTTAATTCATTTTATTACTAGCTAATTAAACCTTTGACACTTAACTGCCGTATTTATATTTCGATGCTTTACAATAGAAACTAGAAAAGCAGAAAATTATAAATTTAAATAATTTAAATTTGATGAATTTCAATCAAGAAGATTAATTTTCCCACCAATTTTCGATAAAATATGTACATAAATTCTAGTGGAATTTTCTAATAAAAAAGATAAATTTTCAGCCAAAAATTGAATAGTTAAATTTTCAGTTAAAACCATTAATTTTCAACAAAAAAAAAAAAAAGAAAAAGAAATTTCAACAAAATAGTTAAATTCTCAAGCAAAACAGATTATTAATTTTCAACCAAAAAATTGCAATTTTAACCCAAAAAGACTAAACTTCTACTAAAAGAGATGAATTTTCAATAAAATAGACGTATTTTTACAAAAAACAGACATTTTTAACCAAGGAGATAAATTTTCTACCAAAAAAGACGAATTTTCAACTAAATACATGAATTTTCAACCAAATAGTTGAATTTTTAACCAAAAAGATGTATTTTCAATCAGAGATTAATTTTTAACTAAAAGTATGAATCTTCAACCAAAACAGATTATTAATTTTCAACCGTATAGTTGCATTTTTAACCAAAAAGATTAAATTTCTACCAAAGAGATGAATTTTCAACCAAGAAAATAAATTTTCTACCGAAAAAGACGAATTTTCAACAAACTACATGAATTTTCAACAAAATAATACGATTTCAGCCAAAGAGATGAACTTTCAACTAAAATGATGTATCTTGAACCAAAAAAATTAATTTTTAACAAAATAGTTGAATCCTCAACCAAAACAGATTATTAATTTTCAAACAAAAAATTGCAATTTTAATCCAAAAAGATTAAATTTCTACGAAAAGAGATGAATTTTCAATAAAATTGACGTATTTTTACCAAAAACAGACATTTTTAACCAAGAAGATAAATTTTCTACCAAAAAGACGAATTTTCAACTAAATACATGAATTTTCAACCAAATAGTTGAATTTTCAAACAAAAAGATGTATTTTCAATCAGAAATAGATTTTTAACTAAAAGTATGAACCTTCAACCAAAACAGATTATTAGTTTTCAACCCTACAGTTGCATTTTTAATCAAAAAGATTAAATTTCTACCAAAGAAATGAATTTTCAACCAAGAAGATAAATTTTCTACCGAAAAAGACGAATTTTCAACAAACTACATGAATTTTCAACAAAATAATACGATTTCAGCCAAAGAGATGAACTTTCAACTAAAATGATGCATCTTCAACCAAAAAAATTAATTTTTAACAAAATAGTTGAATCCTCAACCAAAACAGATTATTAATTTTCAACCAAATATTTGCATTTTTAACCAAAAAAGATGAAAATTTTCAACAGAAAAGAGACGAATCATCCAAAAAAATAAATTTTCGACAAAAAAAGCTAAAGTTTGTAACTAAAAAGTTGAATTACCATGCAAAAAAGATTAATTTTCGACCAAGAACACTATTTTTTTAACTAAAGATTTAAATTTTCAACCAAAAAGAAACAAAATAAATCAATTTCAACCAAAGTCCTCAATCAAAACAGATTATAAATTGTCAAAAAACCAATCAGTTTTAATTTTAACAGAAAAAAATGAAATTTTCAACAGAAAAGAGACGAATTTTCAACAAAAAAAGTTTATTTTCGAACAAAGAACCAAATTTTCAACTAAAAAGTTGCCTTTTCAACCAAAAAGAATTAATTTTCAACCATAAAAGCTAATTTTTCAACTAGAGATTGAAATTTTCAACCAAAAAAGATAAATTTTCATTAAAAGATTTAATTTTTTCAAAAACATTTCATTTTAAATGCCGAAAACATGAATTTCCAACAAAAAATGTCGTTTCCATTTTCCAACCAAGACAGCTGAATTTTAAACCAAATAGTTGCATTTTCAACAAAAAAAATATGAATTTTCTACCAAAAGAGATGAATTTTTAACAATAAAATCGAATGTTTTAATCACGAAAGAATAAATTTTCAACAAAAAAGTTCATTTTTAACCAAGAAAGATCACTTTTCTACGCAAAAAGACAATTTTTCTATCCAAAATAAGAATTTTCAACAAAACAGTTAAATTTTCGACAAAAAATATGACTTTTCAACTAAATAGTTGAATTGCCAGTAAAAAAATTAAATTTGCAACCAAATAATAAACTTTTTAACCAAAAAAGATGACTACTGAACCAAAAATATAATAGATTTTTCAACCATAAAGAATTAACTTACAACCAAAAATAGTTGGATTTTCTTACTCAATTTGTAAAAGTTTAAAATTAATGGCATTTAATTCAAAATTGTTTAACTGGAAAGGGTTAAAAGTTTCTATTTTATACGTGTAAATTATTGGGCGTTTGAATAAAAAAATGCTCAATTAATCATTTTTTAAGCTTCAATTATAAAAGTTTAAAATTCAAAAGGTTTCAACTTTAAGTGCTTTCATTTACAGTATAGTTTTGCCAACTTCAACTGAAAAAAATTTCAGTTTTAAGAGTACAAATTTTTTAATTTCGATGTGAAAAATTCTTGCGACCCGGAAAAAAACCCGGGATTTTTATCTTTGATTAAAACGACCTCCCTGAACCTGGTTAAAATTTAGTTTTGTAATTTAATTCAATTTACCTTATAGTTCACGTCTGCCGCATTAAGAATATTTCCAGTGCTGCGATGATTCCTTAAATTTCTACTCTTCACTGGATTTTTTTGCGCTTCCAACGAATCGGTGAGATTTTCTTGAGTGGAATTCTCCCTTGTTTCCTCGCCATTTACTTGGATTCCATTTAGCTTTGACGTGTCAGCATCTGATCCAGAAATATCGAGTTTTCCCATTGCAGATTTTCTCTCAGACTTGGCATTTTCCTTCACTTGCATCTTCTGAAACTTTATTCCGATTAATGATCATTTTAATTGCAGAGAAATTTTAATGAGCGTAAAAAATACATTCAGGAGTCATATACAAAATACGTAAGACTATTGTTTATTATGGCAAGGAATGGAAGACCTTAGGTAAGAAAACTTTTTACTACAAAAAAAAGTAATTCAAAATATATTAGATTTTATGGAAAACTAAAGAAGAGTAATCTATCTGTTGAAGTAAAATTATTGTATTTTCAACAAAATAGATGAATTTTGAACCAAATCCTTGGATTTTCAAGACAAAAAGACGAATATTCAACAAAATACATGAATGTCCAACTAGATAGTTGAGTTTTCAATTAAAAAAAGATCAATTTTAATTAAAAAATGGAATAATTAAATTTTCACTTCAAAAAATTGTTTTTCAACACAAAAAACGAATTTTTAACCAAATATTTGAATTTTCAACAAAATACATAATTTTTCAACTAGATGTTTAAGTTTTCGAAAAACTTAAATTTTCAACCAAAAAAAAAACTAATTTGTTGAAAAAAAAGTTGAATTTTGAATCCAAAAAGATGAATTTTTTACCAAATTAATTAATTTTCAACTAACAAAGGATAAGTTTTCAAGCAAAACCGGAATAGCTACATTTTTAGCGAAAAAAAAAACTGAATTTTCAAAAAAATATTCAGATTTTCAACTAAAAAAGAAAAATTTCCCACCAAAAATAGAATAGTTAAATTTTCAGTTAGAAGAACATTTTTCAATAAAATATTACGTGTTTACAACAAAATACACGAATTTTTGAACATGTATTTAATTAAATTTCCAGTTAAAAAATAAATTTTTAACAATAAAAAACGAATTTGCAACAAAACAGTTAAATTTGTAACCAAATAATTAAATTTTGAATTTTCAACCAAGAGCATTAAATTTCTACCAAAAAGACGAATTTAAACATAGAATAGTTAAATTTTCAGGTGAAAAAATTATTAACAAATAAAAAACCAATTTTTAACAAAATAGATAAATTTGTAATCAAAGAAATTAAGTTCTAACTGAATTATAAAGCTTCAACTAAAAAAGTGAATTTTTAACCAAATATTTGAATCTTTAATTCAAAAGATTCATTTTCAATCAAGCAGAATAATTTTCTACCAAAAAAGACAAATTTTCAACTAAAAAAGAAAAATTTCCACCAAAATAAAATAGTTAAATTTTTGGTTAAAAAAAATGTTTTCAACCAAAAAAAAAGAATTTTTAACAAAACAGTTAAACTTTCAACGAAATAAATAAATTTTCCACCAAAAAGATAAATTTTCAACTAATGAGATTAATTTTCTACCACAAAAAGACGAAGTTTCAACCAAATACACGAATTTTCGACCAAATAGTTGAATTTTCAACTATTTCAAATTTTTTTAGTAAGAAAATTAATTTGAAACAAAGAAATGAATTTTCAACTAAAATGATGAACCTTCAAAAACAAAAATTTAATTTTTAACCTAATAGTTGAATTTTTGACTAAAATGATGAATTTTCAACAAAGAAGATTAAGTTTCTACCGAGACGAATGCTTAACTAAAAAAAATGACTTTTTAACCAAAACTGGAATAGTTATATTTTCAGTTAAAAACTTAATTTTTACACAAAAAAGAAAATTTTCAACAAAGTAGTAATGAGGTTAATTTTCTACCAAAAAAAACAACAAAATTTTCAACTAAAGAAGATAAATTTTCCACCCAAAATAGAACAGTTAAATTTTCAGTTAAAAATACAAACTTTCAACAAAATACATGAATTCTCGACCATGTATTTAAATTTTCAATTAAAAAATAAAATTTTAACAATAAAAAATGAATTTTTCAACAAAACAGTTAAATTTTGAACCAAATAATTAAATTATCAACCCAGAAGATTCAATTTCTACCAAAAAGACGAATTTAAACCTAGATAAGTTAAATTTTCAGGTAAAAAAAATTTAACAAAAAAAACGAATTTCTAACAAAATAGATCAATTTTTAACCAAAGAAATGAAGTTCTAACTAAAATTATAAACCTAAAACCAAAAAAGTGAATTTTTAACCAAATAGTTAAATTTTAAAATCAAAAGATGCATTTTCAATCAAGAAGATTAATTTTCTACCGAAAAAGACAAATTTTCAACTAAAAAGGTAAATTTTCCACCAAAAAAAAGGTGAATGTTTGAGTTAAAAAAAATGTGTTGAACCAAAAAAAAAATTAACAAAATAATTAAATTTTCAACCAAAGAAATGAATTTTCAACCAAAAAGATGAATTTTCAACTAATGAGATTTGCTACCACAAAAAGACGAATTTTCAACAAAATACACGATTTTTCGACCAAATAGTTGAATTTTCAACTATTTCAAAAAATGAATAGTTAAATAAAAGTTTTTTTTCAGTTAACAAAATTAATTTTCAACAAAAAAAAACGAATTTTCAAAAGAATAGTTAATAAATAATGAATTTTCAACAACAAAAAATTGAATTTTTAAACAAATAGTCGATTTTTTTACCAAAATTATGAATCTTCAACAAAGAAGATATTTCCAGTTAAAAAAATTAATCTGTAACAAAAAAAAACAAACGAATTTTTAACAAAATAGTTTAATTTTGAACCAAGAAGATTAATTTTCTACCATAAAAGACGAATTTTCAACTAAATAAGACAAATTCTAAACCAAAAATGGAAATTACATTTTCAGGTAAAAAAATTAATTTTCAACAAATTAGTTCAACAATCAGTTTCATTTTTAACAAATAAAGATGACTTTTTAACGAAATTGTTAAATTTTCAACTAAATAATGAAACTGTCAAATACAGAAGATGAATTCTCATAAAAAATTATAAAATAAAGAAATTACAAAATTGTACGTTAGCAAGACTGAATACTTGTTATTGACACATTTTTATTTCTAAATTCCATTTCATGAAAGTTCCACGTTTATTTAATTAACAGAATTTATGTGAATGTTCCTTTTTTATGTATATAAAATCTTAGCAACATTTCTTTGTTGAAGAGGGTATAATTTCATAAGAAATAACTTACGTAATTTTTGGATGACCCCTTATTAAATAAGTATCTACAATTTTAAAATTGTTTTTACCTCTTCGCTAATTTCGTCTTCAACTTTGATGTTATTCTCCTGCTCGTGACTTTCTTTCGGATTTTTGCTCCTTCTCAATAAACTTCTGCGAGGAAGTTTGGCTGGACTATCAGTCTTTTTAGATTCTGTTTCAGAGTCTATCTGCATTGCCTAGAATTTACAGATAAAAAAAAAATTAAAACTAATTACAGGCCTCACAGTCCCTATGGGATAAAATATAGGGACTAAAGGATACTTTTTGTCACGCTCATAGGATACTTTTATTGCGCTGAAAGGGTATCAAAAGGATGATAAATTCATTAGACTTCAAAACAATTCAAGTTAAATTCCAAAAAATTCCAATGAATTAGAAACAATTTTAAAAATAAAAAAATTTCCATTGATTTCCGTAAAATTGGAATTAATTTAGAAGAATTTAAGGTATACACTAAGAATTCGATAAAATTCATAAAAATTCAAGATGAATTAAAAAACATTCAAATGAATTAAAACCAATTTACAAATATGAAAAAAGTGCCATGAATTCAGTAACTTTGAAATGAGCTTAGAAAAATTCAAGGGAATTCCAAAGAATTTGATGAAATGCCTAAGAATTCAAGGTAAGGGTAAAAGACTTCAGGATCAATTAAATAAAAACTGTCAAAAATTAAAAAAAAAATCCATTGAATTAAGTAGAATTGAGTAAATTTAGAAGAATTGAAGTGAATTAAACAATTCTAGGGAATTCCAAAGAATTTAAAAGGATTCAGGGTAAATTAATCAGAATTTAGGGTGAATTTGAAAAGATAATATAAAATCTCTTCAAATCTTTACAACCAAAATTTTTTAATTTAATTTTTTAAATTAAATATAAATTTTTTTAAATCGAAAAGTAAAATTTTGAGTGAATTTAGAAGAATTTAAGGGAAACGAGAATAATTCGATGAATCCATGAAAAATCAAACTGAATTAAAAAAACAATCAAGTGAATTCAAAACGTTTCAAAAATATGAAAAAATGCATTGAATTGAGTAAGTTTGAAATAAGTTTACAAAAAATTAAAGAGAATTTAAAAGAATTTGATGAAATGCCTACGAATGTAAGATGAGTTTTAAAGACTTCAAGATGAATTAAACAAACACTGTTAAAAAATCCATTGAATTAAATAAAATTGAGTGAATTTGGAACAATTAAAAGGATTTAAAAGAATTCAGGATAAATTAATAAGAATTCAGGGCGAATTCCAAATGAATTGTAAAAAATATTTGAAAATCTCTTAAAATCTTTGACACCCTACCAAATCACTCATTTCTTGTGAATAAATTCTTTGAAATCTATTAAAATCTTATAATCTCTTAAAACCCCTTAAAATTACTAAAACCCTTGGAAATCCATGAAAATTGTTTAAATCTCTTGAAAATTCCTTGGAATTTTTTAAAATACCCTAAAATATTTCAAAGTCTTTGAAATCCCTTCAAACTAGTGAAATAAAAAAAAAATTCTGGGAAGCGTTACAAAAATTTCCTGAAATATTTCAAATTTTTGTATTTCTTTTGAAATCCCTTGAAACTATTTAAAGATCCTGAAAATGCGTGGGAATCTTTTAAAATAACCTAAAATATTTCAAATCCTTTGAAATCCTATTAAATTACTGAAATCAATAAAAAATGTCTTTGTAATCTTTTAAAATAACTTAGAATATTCCAAATCCCTTAAAATCTTTTGAAATTTTTTTAAGCTCTTGAAAATGCCAAAGAATTTGAAAAATACCTTAAAATATTTCAAATCCTTTGATCATTTTATCAATTAATCTTCAGGACCAACTCAATGAAAAATTTTTAAAATTCAAAAAAATCCATTGAATTTTGGTAAATTAAGTAAATTTAGAAGAATTCAAGTGAATTAAAACATCTAAAAATATTCCAAAGAATTTAAAAGAATTCAGGATAAATTAATAAGAATTCAGGGTGAATTCCAAAAAATAATTTCAAATCTCTTCAAATCTTTAAAATCTTACGAAATAACTCACTTTTCTTGAATAAATTCTTTAAAATCCACTAAAATGTTATTAAATCCCGTTAAATTCGATGAAATCTGGTGATATTTCCTAAAATCCTAGAAAATGTATTAAAATACCTTGCGATTTAAAAAAAAAACCCTTAAAATAATTGAAATCCTCGGAAACCTTATAAAATCCAGTGAAATCTTTTAAAATATCTTAAAACCTTATAGGTCCTATAAAATCGTTCCATACCTTCCGAAATTCTAGGGAATTATTTATCCTAAAGTATTTCAAACTCTTTGAAATCTCTTTAAATTATTGAAATCAATTAAAAATTCCTTGGAATCTTTTAAGATTCCCTAAAATATTTGAAATCCTTTGAAATCCTACAAAATACCTCACTTCTCGTGAATATATTTTGTATCCACTAAAATATTATAAAATCCCGTGAAATTCTATGATGATATTTCCTGAATTCTTGGAAAATATATGAGTTTTAAAATCCCTTGAAATCATTGAAATCCTCGTAAATCTTATAAAATAACGTGAAATCTTTTAAAATATCTTAAAACCTTATAGGTCCCGTAAAATCGTTCCATATCTTCCGAAATTCTGAAAAAAATTGTATCCTCGAATATTTCAAACGCTTTGAAATCCCTTCAAATTAATGAAATTAATTAATAATTCTTTGGAATCTTTTAAAATACCCTGAAATAACCTAAAATATTTTTAATCCTTAAAAATCTTTTAAAGCTCTTGAAAGTGTCAAATAATGAAAAATTCCTTGGAATCTTTTAAAATTCCCTAAAATATTTTAAATTAAAAGCTCTTGAAAATGCCTTAGAAGTTTTAAAAATACCCTAAAATCTTTTTTAAAAACCCTTTAAATTACTGAAATCTATTACAAATTTCTCGGAATCTTTGAAAATAATCTGAAATATTTCAAAAGAATTCAGAAATAGGTATAGACTTGAATTTAATAGTTGATTAACCCATGAGTTAATTTATTGAAAGAAAAGTGACTAATGTGATCTCTTCATTAAAAAAAGGGACTAAAAAGTGATTTGAGAAAAAAGTGACTAATAGTGACTGCGTGGCAGCCCTGGTTTTTTTACAGTTACTTCTTACAGAAATTACCAGATTTTTGCTATTTTTTTCAAAATACCTGACTCTTGGAAGCTTTGATCTTATAAGTTTTTTTTAAAATTCCATTATCGGCTGCAAATAGGGTACCATAGGGGTCAAATCTTGAAAATAGGGTACTTTAGGGACCTGAACTGAATATAAGGACCGGTCTGTGAGGCCTGAAAGTAACTGATTACTAAGTTAAAGTTAAAAATTAAGGAAGTTTTTACCTCTAAAACCTTGCCGATTTCTTGGCTGATTTCTTTCGTTTTCTTCGAAGCAGACCTTGGAGACTTCATCATATTGTACAATAAAGACGTCTTACGTGCTGCGCTTTTCACAAATCTTGCAACCGGACTTTCATTTTCGCTTTGGTTTCCAGAAGCGCCTTGCTTTTCGGAACTTCCATTTTCCTCCTTTTGCTGCAAAGATCTTCCCATCGATCTCCTGGTCGATCTCGGTGTACTTACACTTGGTTTTCGTTCCTTTTCAGATTTTTCTGTTGGCTCCTGTGAAAATAATAGATTTAAAAATAAACAGGACTGCCACAGACTAACATACTTGAAAAAAGTGGAAAAAGTGACTAATTTAAGCTAAAAAGTGACTACTTATATTTTCGATTATATTTCGATGAATTATCAACTAAGTAGTTAAATTTTCAACTAAAAAATATAGATTTTCAGTTAAAAATATTAATTTTCAAATAAAGAAATGAATATTCAACAAAAGAGTTAAATTTTTAAACAAAGAGATGACTTTTCATACCAAAAAAATTAGTTTTTAACATAGTAGTTCAACTTTCAACCAACTAGTTAAAATTTCAACCAAAAAAGATAATTTTAAATAAAAAATAGTAGAATTCAACGAAAAAATATGTGAATTTTCAACAAAAAAGTTGAATCCTCAACCAACACCGAATTATTTATTACCAAACAGTTCAATTTTTAACCAAAAAAGATTAAATTTCTACCAAAAAAGACGAATTTTCAATCAAATATATGAATTTGAACACTAAAAGAGACAAATTTAATTTTTTACCGAAAAATACAATTTTTCAACCAACTAGTTGAACTTTCTAATAAAAAAGACACACTTTCAATCAAAAATGGAATAGTTAAATTTGCAGTTAAAAAATGAATTTTCACCCAAAGAAAAAATGAATTTTCAACAAAATAGTTCTATTTTCAACCAAAAAGATGAATTTCAAACTAAACTGTGAATCATCGACCAAAAAAATTAATTTTTAATAAAATAGTTGAATCCTCAAACAAAACAGTTGCAATTTTAATTTAAAAAAATGAAATTTTTATCAGAAAAGAGATTAGTTTCCAAAGAGTAAATTAATTATCGACCAAATAAGCTAAATTTTCAACTGAAGAGTTGAATTTTTCAACAAAAAAAGATTAATTTTCTATCAAAAGAGATAAATTTTCATTGAAAGAGGTTCGTTTATAAACTAAATTTCAAATTTTTGAAATTTAAAAAAAAAATTAAATTTTTTACAATTTTAAAGACGAGTTTTTCAAAAACTTTTGACTTTTAATTTTGAAAATATAAGTTTTCAACAAAAAAAGTCATTTTCAAGCTAAAAAGTTGAATGTTTAAAAAGAATTTGACTTTTAATCCCAAAAAGATAAATTTTCAACGAAAAAGTTAATTTTCAAACAAGAAATATGAATTATCGACCAACAAGCTTGATTTTCATCGTAAAAAAATGAATTTTCAACCAAACAGTTGTATTTAGAAACATATAGTTGTACTTTCAAGCAAAAGAGACGAATTTTTAACAAAAAAATTAAATACAAACCAAATAGTTGAATTTTCAATCAAATGGTTGAATTTTTCAACCAAAAAAGATTAATTTTCTATCAAACGATATAAATTTCCATTAAAAGAGGTTCGTTTTTAAATTCAATTTGAAAAAAATTGTAAATTTTCTAATTTTTATAATTAAAATTTTTTTTTAATTCAAAATTTTTTTTAATTTTAAATTAAACAAATTTTTAGAGTCAAATATTTCGAAAACCTTTGACTTTTAATTCTGAATATATAAATTTTCAACAAAAAAGGTTATTTTCAAGCTAAAAAGTTGAAGGTTTAAAAACATTTTGACTTTAAATCCCAAAAAGATAAATTTTCAACGAAAAAGTTAATTTTCAACCAAGAAATATGAATTATCGACAAAAAGCGGAATTTTCATAGTAAAAAAATGCATTTTCAACCAAACAGTTGTATGTAGAAACAAATAGTTGTACTTTCAAGCTAAATAGACGCATTTTTAACAACAAAAATTAATTACAAACCCAATAGTTGAATTTTAAACTAAATAGTTGAATTTTCAATCAAATGGTTGAAACTTAAAAAAACAGATTAAACTGCAGACAAAAACTGTTGCATTTTCAACCAAACAATACAATTTTTAACCAGAGAAAAAAAATTAATTTTTAATAAAATAGGTGAATCTTCAACCAAAACAGTCAACCAGTTTGCATTTTTATCAAAAAAAATTAAATTTTTACCAGAAAAGAGATTAATTTTCAACAAATAAGTTAATTTTAAATCAAGAAAGCTAAAGTTTTAACTAAAGAGTTGAATTTCCAACCAAGAAAGATTAATTTTCTACCAAAAGAGATACATTTTCATCAAAAGAGTCGACTTTTTCAGCTAAACTGTCGAATTTTTTCGAAAACCTTTAACTTAATTCTGAAAAGATGAATTTTCATCAAAAAAGGTATTTTCAACCAAAAAAGATGAATCTTCTACCAAAAGAGATGAATTTTTAACAAAAAGGTTGAGTTTTCAAGCTAAAATGTCCCATTTTTTAGAAAAAAATTGACTTTTAATCGAGACAATTTAAATTTTCAATAAAAAACTTAATTTTCAATCAATAAATTCGAATCATCAACCAAATCGCTGAATTTTCAACTGACAAAAAAATTATATTTTCAACCAAACAGTTGCATTTAGGTCTAAATTGTACTTGAATTTTCATCTAAAAAAGATAAATTTTCAACTAAAATGGTGAATCTTCAACCGAAAAAATTAATTTTTAATAAAATCGTTTAATCCTCAAACAAAACAGATTATTAATATTGTCAACCAAACAGTTGCATTTTTATCCAAAAAGATGACATTTTTATCAGAAAAGAGATTCATTTCCAACAAGTAAATTAATTTTCGACGAAAAAGCTCAATTTTAAACTAATGAGTGGAATTTTTCAACGAAAAAAAACTTAATTTTCTATCCACAGAGATAAATTTTCATCAAAAGAGATTCGTTTTTAAACACAATTTAAAATTTTTTAAAATTTTTTAATTTTAAATTAAAAAAATTGTTAAGTCGGATTTTTCGAAAACCTTTGACTTTTAATTCTGAAAATATAAATTCTCGACAAAAAAGGTAATTTTCAAGCTCAAAAGTTGAATCTTTTGAAAACAATTTGACTTTTAATCCCAAAATGATAAATTTGCAACGAAAAAGTTAATTTTCAACCAAGAAATATTAATTATCGACCAAAAAGCTGAATTTTCATCGTAAAAAAAAAATAATTTTCAACCAAACAGTTGTATTTAGAACAAAATAGTTGTACTTTCAAGCAAAATAGATGAATTTTTAACAAAAAAATTGAATTACAAACCAAATACTTGAATTTTCAATCAAATGGTTGAAACTTCCAACAAAAAAGATTAAACTGCAACCAAAAACTGTTGCATTTTTCAGCCAAAAGTTCAATTTTCAACCAGAGAAATTTTTTTTAAAAATAAAATAGTTGAATCTTTAACCAAAAAATATTATTAATTGTCAATCAGTTTGGATTTTTACCCAAAAGATTAAATTGTTACCAGAAAAGAGATTAATTTTCAACAAATAAGTTAATTTTCAATCAAGAAAGCTAAATTTTTAACTGAAGAGTTGAATTTTCTACTAAGAAAGATTAACTTTCTACCAAGAAAGATTAATTTTCTACCAAAAGAGATAAATTTTCATCAAGAGTCGAGTTTTTCAGCTAAACTGTCGAATTTTTCGAAAACTTTTAACTTAATTCTGAAAAGATGAATTTTCAACCAAGACAGTTGAATTTTCAACCAAATAGTTGTATTTTCAACCAAAGAAGATGAATTTTCTACCAAAAGAGATGAATTTTTAAGAAAAAAGTTGAGTTTTCAAGCTAAAAAGTCGAATGTTTTAGAAAATTTTTTTGTTTTAATCCAGAAAAATTAAATTTTCAATAAAAAACTTGATTTTCAATCAAGAAATTCGAATTATGCATTTAGATACAAATAGTTGCACTTTAAAGCAAAATAGACGAATTTTCAACAAAAAATTTGAATTTTTAACCAAATAGTTAAATTTTCAATCAAATGTTCCAAAATTTCGAACACAAAATATATTAAGCTGCGACCAAAACAGTTGCATATTCAACCAAACAGTTGAATTTTCAAGTCAAAAAGAAGAATTTTTTAGAAGACAGTTGAATTTATAACAAAAAAGTTCAATTTTCAACCAAGTACTAAGGAAGATAAATTTTCAACCAAAAAAATAAATTTTTTAACAAAGTAGTTGAATTTTGGAACAAAAAATATGTCTTTTCAACAAAATAGTTCCACTTTCAGCACAAAAATTAAATTTCCAACCGAATAATAAAATTTTTACCCCAAAAAGATCAATTCTCAACCAAAAATATAATAGTGAACTTTTCAACCGAAAAGAATTAACTTTCAACCAAAAAGAGTTGGATTTTCTTTTTGGGTTCTATTAATTAGTTCGCCTTTAAGCGAAAAAACGAGAAAATGGGGAAATTTAAACAAAATTCTTTAAGAAAGGGGAAAAGAGATTAATTAAATATTATTTTTACTAAAAACTAAAATGAGACGGATTCAAGTGCTTAAAGTGGTCTTAAGTTCCTGTGTAGCAGCCCTGAGTGTAATAATGTCTTATAAAAAGTTAATCAAGTTAATAAAAAAAATTATATTACCTCATCGCTTTTTTCTTCATTTTCTCTGGGTGGACTTGGTGTTTTTTTCTTGGACTTTTGCCTCGGCGACTTTCCAGTAAACCTCGGTGATTTCGGAGTCTTTCTAGAAGACCTCGAGGACTGATTCAGCGACTCACTTGAATCCAAAGATTTGTCTTTTTCCTCAGGTTGCTCACCTTCGAGAAGGCTATTATCCTTCTTATTTCTCGGCGACTTTCCACGATTAGCAGAATTGGGATTACTCTTTAACTTTTTCGCAGATCTTGGCGTTAAGTTTCCCACTATCGTCCTGTTTCTTAAGGATCGGGTAAACTGCTCTTCATCCTGCAAAGTTGGCTCCTCTTCAGTCGGCTCCTCTACAGTTAGCTCCTCCATAATCGACTCCTCCAAAATGGACTTCTCCAATTCTTTTTTGTTTTTCCTCTTGCTGAGGCGCGGAGATTTCGGAGTCGGGGGAATAATCCTGAATTCTGGAACAACAAAGGCCTGATAAACTGGCTCTTCATCATCAAAGATCGAATTTTCCCTTGAAGCACTCAAGGTCTCGTTGAAACTCTCGTCCTCGAAGTTCAGCTTCCTCTCGGCTCGAATTTCCATTTCAGGAACGCACTCTGAATCGAATTCTGCGCTGTCGATTCGAGCCAAAGCTGCAGCCAGACTAGCCTTTGTCTTTTCCTCCTCGTCAGATTCAACCTCCTTGTTAGGTTCAACCTCCTTCAACTGCACCTTGTCGTTAAAAATAACCTTCTGCGTTGATCTCATCAATCGCGAATCATCAGAGCCATCCGAAGTACATTCTACCTTGATCCGCTTCAAAATGCTTTTCCCTGGTGTTTGCCTTGAATTGATGTAAGATATAGAATCATCCAGCTGAACTTGGAAGTTCACGATCTCAACATCCTTGTCTTCCGTCTCCATATCCGATTCAGCCTGAGCTTTCGAAGAAGCTCTGAACTCAGGAGCTTTGTCTTCTGGTGTCTTGCATTTTTGACTTATCGCCATGACAGCAAGAGGAAAATTCGTGCTTATCTCTTTGGGAGTCAAACCTTGAGGAGTAGTCGAAGAAGATTTTCGTTTTGCACTCGGCACTTTCGTCGGACTCGCCTTCACGACATTCTTCCAAATTTCCACGACTGCTTCATCCGCAGGTTCGGCTTCCAAATTCACCTCCATCTCCTTTTTCTTCTGCCTTGCAGCCAGAATCATTGCTCTTAGCGAACTCTTCCCGGGAGCTTTTTTAGGCGACTTTTTGGGAGATTTCTTCGCAGGAGACTTCTTCTTAGGAGATTTTTTCTTCGACAATTTTTTTGGCGGTGGTTTCTTCACTTCATCTTCCTCTATCCATCCGCGAGCCTTCAACTCCTCCAATTTCGCGAACCGATCTTCGCAGTTCTTGATCTCCATGTTGACAATGTCCCAGAAGCCCTGGAGATCTTTGCAGGTGACCAACATCTGTCCATCCCCTTTCTCACAATCGAGAACGAGTGACTCGAATCTCTTGAACTTTTTAGCCAGGAGCAATTTTGTTTGTCCAACTGCCTGCTGAACGATGTACTGAGCTTCCTCGGGGGGATTCTCGAAGGAGACAATATTCGTCCAGTGATCACACTGTTCCTGGAGTCTGTTCGCCTCACTCTCAATCAGACACTTGAAGTACTGAGAGGTACGTATTTCTTCATCGATGGAGATGTTTAGGGTCTGCATGATAGTCTCTTTGGTAGGAATTTCCTCGATAGAGTGATTGAAACCTTGGCGAAGCTTCGTCTCCTTCCTGGCTTCCTTCTTCCCTCGCCTGGTGACCACGTATGGAGAAAAGAAAGCTGCATGCTCTGACAAGGAAGAATCCATTTTCTCTGATACTGATTCCGGAGTTATTGCTGGGGCTTCATCAACCGTTTCAAGTGAATCGGCTTGAACCGTTGAGTCCTTCTCCGGTTCTGATGAATTCATTTCCAAGACTGGGTCATTATTTTCATCCGAACTTGATTGTGAATCCGTTTTCGCTGGAGAAATTATTTCCAATTTCGATGGCGATTTCTTGTTACTTTTCGGTGGAGAAATTTGGTTAACCGTCAATTCTTTCAGGGTAGTTTCTTTCTTTTTCATATCCGCATTAGAGCACGGAGATTCAGCGATAGGCGATTCGAAAACTTCTGGATCATCAGAGGAAACTGGAAGCGATACCGAATCGATGGAAGAATTAGAGACTCGCCGTTTGGAAGATCCAGAAAGGCGAGGTTCCGCTTTTTTCTGAGAATTTGCATTCATAGACTCGTCTTCCTTCTGATTTGTCTTGAATTTCTTACTCCTTCGTGGAGATTCTTGCATAACCAAGTTTGATTTCTTACGTTGACTACGGGGTGAATTTGTAGCCTCTGTCTTTATTGCCTCTGATTTTACTTGTATGTTTTTATCGGCACCGAAGTTCCATAAGAGTTTTGATGTATCTATGCTTCCCTTTTTGACTCGACCAAACAAGGGAATGTTTGGTAAACCTAAAGGCGCTCTGAATTTATAGTTGGCGGGAGCAAAAGATTTCTTCTCAGCCGCTTTGGCTTTTGCAGCTGCCTTTGCTGCTAGGCGCTTCTCTGTAACTCTTGTTATTCTTTTTATTGGACTTTTTATTGCGTGCTGGATCCTAGATTTTACACTTGAGTGTGAGTGTGAGTGGGAGCAACTTGGACCAGGAGGACCGTTAATCGGAGGTGAAAATACTCGGTGATGTACAACTCCAACTTTGAAGGGTGGCTTTTCCACCTTTTTCTCTGTTTTCTTCTTCATATCCTTTTCTTGCTTCCATTTTTGAAGCTTCTCGACTCGAGTACTTGTAACAGCCGATGAACCTGGGAAGAAGTTTTTATTTTGTAAATTTTGTAGTCGTTCAAAAAAGGGAAACAGCTTCTCATATCAGGGTGGCGATTCGGCCTACGATTTCGAATTCCCGGTCATGTTTTTCAATTTTCCCGATCAACTAAAAGTAACATATTCATATTTCCCGCAAAACGCAAACATTTATTTTAATTCATGACGTTCATTCTAAACATCCTTTCACACAACAGAGCAAAACATTGCAAAATAAATTAATTTTGAAAAAAAGACTTGAATTTTCTACTAAAAAATGTCAATTCTTTACGAATCATGGAATCGTTAAACTTTCAGTTGAAAAAATTAATTTTCAACAAAAAAAACGGATTTTCAACAAAACAGTTCAATTTTCAACCAAACTGATGAATTTTCAAATAAAATTATGAATATTTAACTGGAACATTTGAATTCTGAACCAAAAATATGAATCTTTAAAAAAGAAGATTAATTTCTAAATAAAAAGATTAATTTTCTACCAAAAATGACAATTTTTTTTAACAAAAGACATGAATTTTTAATGAGAGAAGACAAATTTTCAACCAAATAGTTGAATTTTGAACTGAAAAAAGATAAATTTTCAACCAAAACTTATATAATTAAATTTCAAGTTAACAATAGTATATTACGACCCAAGGCCAGAAAGTTGGATTTCCGGGCGTGTGTGATATAAAGGCCGAGGCGAAGCCGAGGCCTCATATCACGCACGCTAGGGCATCCAATATTTCTGGCCGTGTGTCGTATACTATTTTTCTTCATCCCCAGCCGAAAGTACGTTTAATAATTAATGTTAATTAATAAAATGGGTTGTCGGCTGCTAGCTCGGATGCTTTTTTTTGTGGCCTGCATCAGCACGCGCGCCACCTCGCGTAGTGCCGCTGCTGCTCTCGGGTCAGCTGAGCGGATGCATGGGATTCGGTCGCCCGCCCGACTTTTGCAAAGCCGAGGCGGAGCCGAGGTTTTGCTGGTCGGGGCGGGTATCAAAAACACATCTTTTTTATTTTTTCTTAACACTTCTTCCTCTTGTGCCGTCTTTTCATGCACAAAAATCGCAACGACACTAATCGATTGGTTTTGAGGTTGAACACACCGAAGGTCTATTTTTTCCATTCACCTGTCAAGATAAATATTTTTCAGAAGCTAAGTACACAATAACACAATACTGAGCGTTGCTACGTCAGGTTGCTACGTCAGCGAGCCACAAAAATCTCGCAGCCAATCAGAGATCGTGTTAACTCTAGCAGGCCGCAAAAGCCACTGTTCCCGGACAGAAATGCGGCCGGGAAGACGTACTTTCGGCTAGGGGATGAAGAAAAATCAATTTCAATCAAACAGATGAATTTTCAACTGAAATAAGTTAAATTTTCAGTTGAAAAAATTACTTTCAGCAAAAAAAAAAAAAATTACTTTCAAAAAAATAGTTACATTTTCAAACAAAGCGAAGAATTTTCAAATAAAATTGTAAATATTTAACTGGAATAGTTTAATTGTAAACCAGAAACATGAATTTTTCACTGAAATGCTGAATCTTTAACAAGAATAATTGAATATTTGACCAAAAAGATTAATTTTCAGCCAAGAAGATTAATTTCTACAAAAACATATGAATTTTCAACTAAGAAAACATAATTATGCAACCAAAAATTGAATAATTAAATTTTCAGTCAAAAAATGAATGTTCAACCAAAGAGATGAATTTTTGAACTAAAATTTTCAACTGGAACAATAGTTACATATCCAGCTGAAAAAAAAAATAATTTTCAACCAAAGAAATGAACCTTCAACCAAAAAAAAATAATTTCTCTAACAAAAGTGTTTAACTTTTAACCAAATTATTTGATTTCCAACCTAAAAAATGAAGTTTCAACTAAAATGATAAATATTTTACTGGAATACTTGAATTTTCAACCGAAAAAGAAGAATTTTTAAACAAAAAGATTAGCTTTCAAAGAAAAAGATAATTTTCTACAAAAAAATCGATTTTTTAGCAAAAGATCAATTTTCAACTAAAAATGGAACAGATAAATTTTCAGTTAAAGAAATTAATTGTTAACCAAACTGATGAATTTTCAAATAAAATGATGAATCTTCAACTGGAATAGTTGAGTTTTATGCTAAAAAGATGAAATTTTAAACAGATTAATTTTTAAATGCAGAATATCAATTTTCAACCCAATAATTGAATTTTCACAAAAAAAAAAAAAAGATAAATTTATTTTTAACAAAGTAGTTACATTTTCAACCAGAGATGAATTTTAAATTAAAATGGTGAATCTTCAACCAAAAAAATTAGTTTTTAACAAAAGAGTTAAACTTTTAACCAAGTAGAAACAATGTAAAAAAATGTTCTATTATAATTCAGAAATATTTATTCTTTGAAATGCTACTTCTACTCCAAAAACTGCTTGAATAAGTACTTTCTTTATCTAAAATTTAGAAGAGGGAACTTTCAAGTTGTAATGAATTCTGACTTGGAAGAGGGATTTTTTTAATTCCTTTCTTCTAACTCCGAATTATAATTCTTTGAAAAAATTCCCGTTCCATGTACAAAATTCCCTGTTCCACGTGAAATTATATTTCTTTGCCGAAACTCCCTGTCGTGGAATAAAAACGCTTATTATTTTCTAAAATTCCCTGTTCCAAGTCAGATAAATGAGGAGTAAGCGAATAAAACGTGATAAATCCATTTTTTGAAAAAATTGAAAAAAATTATTGTTTCTTTATATTCGGGCTATTATGAATTCGATTATCAAACTTAAGTCAACAAAAAAAATCTCACAGAGGAACAAATTTGCAAAAGGTTTTTCTTATAATGGAAAAAAATAAAAACTCTTTCTCTCATAACGTATAGATATATTTAAAAATTTTCAGAATCAGGCTCAAAGAACGTTACATTCTTTAAACCGTATTATAAGCTCTCTTTTTAATTAATAAAAAGCAAGCCGTCATTTTTTGGGGGTTGCGGTTATTTCTGGTAGAAATAAATTTTCTAATTGACCAAAATTACTAAAATAATGAAAACTTGAATTTTTGTACGATCAGAAGTAAATTCCCGGTTTTTAATTAACTTCCCGGTCAAGTCGCCACCCTGCATATATTGGTGAAAATGAAAAAGTTCACAATATGTCTGTAATACAGGATGTCTACTCTACAGGATGTTTTCTCCAGGTATCTCAATTTTTTCCAGGTAAAATTTTTTATAGTAAGGATCCACTCAAATATTTCGCATTTTTTAAAACAATCGACTCGGAGTGTGTATGCAGTTTCGCGAGTTTATTATAAATAATGTTTTTTTTATTTCCTAGAGATTCAATTAATATGTTTAACTTGGAAAGCTTCGACAAATTATATTATAAAATATTCTTAAATCAGGACTCGGAACTGCTCAAGCTTAAAAAAATAGTAAAATAGTAACCATACTTCTCTCAAAAAAGTAACCAAAAAGTAACAATAATGCGGCGAAAAAGTAAACAAAAAGAAAGATTTTTTACCAAAGAAAGAGGAAGTTTCCACCAAAATTATGAATCTTCAACAAAAAAATGTATGTTTAAGAAAGTAGTTAACTAAAAAGTATTTTAATTTAATATAAAAAATAGTAGAATTCATTAAAAAAAGACGATTTTTCCACAAAATAGGTTATTTTTCAACCAAATTGTTTTTGAAATCTTTTAAATTTTTATACATTTGAAATCTTTCTAAAATCTTTGCGAAATCTTCTAAAATCTTTGT
>CAKNYM010044367.1:0-12536 GCA_932195095.1 Andricus curvator | reverse complement strand
TGAAGTTTTTGCGTTATCTTTGAAATCTTTGCGAAATTTTCTAAAATATTTTGAAACTTTTCTAGAATTTTTGGAAATTTTTATGAAATTTTCTGAAATTTTTGTGAAATCTGCGAATTTTCCTGAAATTTGTGTGAAAACTTTAAATTATTGTGAAATCTTTTTAAAAAATTTTAAAATCTTTGAAATCTTTCTACAATCTTTGTAATGTTTGAAATTTTTGTGGAATCTTTAAAAAAATCTTCTGAAATGTTTTTAAATTTTTGAAATATTTGTGAAATCTTTCTAAAATCTTTGAAATTTTTTTTAAACCTTTGACATTTTTTTTAGAAATGTTTAAAAAATTTTGAAATATTTGTGAAATCTTTCCAAAATCTTCTAAAATCCTTGAAAACAAAGTTTTTCTGAAATATTTTAAATATTTCTGAAATCTCTCTAAAATTTTTGAAATTTTTCTGAAATATTTTTAATTTTTCTGAAATCTTTCGAAAATTTTTGAAATTTTTTTAATTTTCCTGAAATCTTTGAAATGTTTGAAATCGTTCAGAAATTTTTTGAAGTTTTTATGGAATTTTTTGAAAACTGCGAAATTTTCTGAAATATTTTGAAACTTTTGTGGAATTTTTTGTGAAATCTGCCAACTTTTCTGAAATGTTCTGAAGTCTTTGTGAAACCCTTTAAATCTTTGTGAAATCTTTTAAAGTTTTTGCATTATCTTTGAAATCTTTGCGAAATTTTCTGTAATAACCAAAAAGTATTTTAATGTAATATAAAAAAAACAGTAGAATTCATTCAAAAAATACGATTTTTCAACAAAATAGGTTATTTTTCAACAAAATTGTTGAGTTTTTAAGCCAAAAAGACCAATTTTTACAAAACAGTTGAATTTTCAACCACTAAATATGGATTTTTGACAAAAAAAGTTATCCGTGAACCAAATAGTTGAATTTTCTACGAACACAGGAGAATCTTCAAGCGAAAACGACGAATTTTCAACAAAATAAGTACATTTCTAACCAAAAAGATGAATTTTCAAATAAAATTATGTATTTTTAAACAAAAGGGTGATTTTCAATCAAAAAGATTAATTTTCGACCAAAAAAGACGAATTTTCACATAAAATGATGAATTTTCAACAAAAAAAATAAAGTTTTAACAAAAAAGATTTAAATTTTAAATAAAAAACTAGAAATTTTAACTAAATTTCAACTTTTATGAGGATTCATAATCATTCAATTGATAACCCTTTTTATACATTTTACATACGAACTAATTATTATTTTATTGTTGTTCCCTAATTCTCCCGGCTCTACAGTGCCCAATTTGCTGAAAAAATTTGAATTTTTCACAAGTTTTTAAATAATACGATTAATGAATTATTTAATTTCGGGGAAAAAATGTAACCAAAAGTAACCTTTTTATAAAACAAGTAACTTTTTAGTACCCGCGGAACAAAAAAGTAACTAAGTTACTAAAAAGTAACCCGTTCCGAACCTTGACTAAATATGTTAACATCATCGATTAATTAAATAATTTAATTACACTAAAAACATAATTAATCACTCTAATTAATCAACTGGAATACATGAATTTTACAAAAGAGTTTAACTTTCAACCAAGTAGTTTTACTTTCAATAAAAAAGATCAATTTTCCACTAAAATGATGAATATTTAACTGGAATACTTGAATTATCAACTAAAAAGAGGAATTTTCAAACAAGATTAATTTTTTACCAAGAAGACGATTTTTCAACAAAAGTACTGAATTTTGAAATAAAAGACAAATTTTCAACCAAATAGTTGAATTTTGAACTAAAAAAATTAATATTCAACCAAACTAATACATTTTCAACTAAAATTATGAATCTTTAACAGGAATAGTTTAATTTTCAACCAAAAATATGAACTTTCAACCAAGAAGATTAATTTCTACCAAAAAAGACGAACTTTCAACCAATGAGATGAATTTTCAACTAAAATGATAAATTCTCAACGAATAGTATAATAGTATAGATATTTCAACCAAAAAATATGCGAATTTTCAAATCAAAAACAGTTAAATTCAACCAAAGAAGACAAGTTTTCAATTAAATACTTAAATCCTCAACCAAAACCGATTAATTTTTAACCAAGCAGTTGTATTTTTACAAATAAAGATGCAACGGGTACCAAAAGAGATGAATTTTTAAACCAAAAAGGCATATTTTCAAAAAAATAGCTGAATTTTCAACGAAAAAAGATTTTAGGTGAATTTTCAACACCAAAATAATTTAATTTTTAACTCACAAAGAGGAATTTTCAACCAAACAGTTGAATTCTCAACAAAAAGTGTTAGAATTGATATTTCCACAAAAATATATTTTAATTTTCAATCAAAAACATTTGAATTAAACCAAAAAATATGAATTTTCAACAAATTACTTGAATTCATAACCAAAACAGACTAATTTTCAAACCAAAAATAGAAATTTGTGAAAAAAAGTTAAATTTGTAACCCAAAAACATGCATTTTCTACTAAAATAATTGAATTTTCAGCCCGAAAAAGACGAGAAGCGAATTTTCAACAAAGAAAAATTAATTTTCAACAAAATAGTTGACTTGTTAAACAAACATTTAATTTTTAACTAAAATAATCAATCTTTAACGAAAAAAATGAATCTTTAACCCAATAGATGCATTTTCAACACAAAAAAATGAATTTTCAACCAAAAAGATTAAATGTTTATCAAAAAAGATAAATTTCCAACAAAAAATTGAATAGTTAAAAATTCAGTTAAAAAATCAATTTTCAATTTAAAAAAAAACTAATTTTCAATGAAAGAAGTGAATTTTCAACCAAAAAGAATAATTAACAAAATATATGAATTTTTAACCAAATTTCAAATTTTTAAAGGAATTTTTAACCTAATAGATTAAATTTCTACCAAAGAAATGAATTTTCAAACAAAGAGGTGAATTACTCACCAAGAAGATTAATCTTCTACCAAAAAAGACAAATTGTCAATAAAATACAGAAATTCTCAACAAAATAGATGAATTTTCAACTAAAAATGATACATTTAGGGTGGCCGTTTTAATCAAAGAAAAAAATCCCGGTCATTTCCCGGTTCGCAAACATTTTTCACGGTCGATGAAAGTAAAAAATTCGAACTCTAAAAATTTTGCTAAAAATTTTGTCATTTGAAGTAATAAAAACTGAGCTGCAAATCATTTTAAGCAATTTTAAGCTAGAAACATTAAAAATTTAACGATTACATTTTTTTTTAATAAACTGAACACTTTTTAAATTATTTTTATTTTAAATAGTTAAGAATCCGTAAAAAGCTTCAAAATTTTATTTAAAAATCTTGAAAAATGTACATGTTGTTTAACATGTTTTCAATTTTGAAAGTATTTTTCACATTTTTTCAGAACTTAAAATCTTCCAGATTCACTTTTGATAATTTTGGAAATGTTTTAAAATCTTTTTAAATATTCTCTTAAAATTAATTTTTCTAAATAAAAAATTGTTTTCAATTTTCCTAGGAATCTTAAGTGAAAGATTTGTATTCTTTTGAAGCCTTTCACAATTCTTAAAAAACTTCTAAATTTTTTGTTCGAAATCTGCAAACGTCTATATTTTATTTTAAATTAAGCCGTGGGCTATTTGCACCCAAATTTCGTTACGAATAACCGGAAATGTTTAATTAATTTGGAATCTTTCTAAAACTTTTAAATATCTCTTCAACTTACTCGAATTTTTTCTAGGAATAATAGGTGCTCAATATTTATTTATACATCAAAATTCAACAATTTTACTTGAAAATTAAAATCCTTTAAATAGAACAATTAAAATTGTACGTTCAAAGTTTACTTTTTTTGTTTAGTTTTCAATATTTGATTTATAATTACTAATTTTAAATGAACAGTCAAATATTTCCAAATAATAAGCAATTGTTCTTTTTCTTAATTAAAATTTTTAAATTGTAGTCTGAAACAATATTTGAAATTCAATAAAAGCCTCTAATTATAAATATATTATTTTGAAGTTATTTAAAAATTGAAAATAGTTTATAAAGTTTAAATCGGTTGTTTAGATTTGTTTAACAACTAAGACTTTCAAATTAAAATAGTTTAATTTTCAACGTTAAAATGTGGAAATTCTTAAATATGAACTGATTTCGAATCGTCTTGTACAATCAATTATTCATTTTTTAATCCTTGAAATACAGTTCAATTTTAAAAAACATCATAATTTATATTTACAGTTGATCAACTAAAAATGTTCTTTATCCAAAATTGACGATTTCAAACGCTTCTAATTTGTAATTTTTTAAGTCTTTAAAACTGCATTTTAAAATTCTTTAAATGGAAAATGTAAGCTTAAAAATTAAATCTAAAATGGAAAATTTTTAAAGTTAAAGATTGTCGAAGTACGCATTGTAAATTGAATGATATCAGAATGGAATAAGATAACAAATGAACAATTTAAAAAAATGTTGAAAGAAAATTTGGACAGATTTTTATTTTTTTTTAACTTGTCAAATTCCCGGTCAAAAAATAAGTCCACTGCCATTTCCCGGTTTCCCGGTCCAGCGGCCACCCTGAAATTGTCAACCAAAAATTAAATAGTTAAATTTCCAGTTAAAAAAATTAATGTTCAACCAAAGAGATGAATTGTCAACTAAAATGATGGAATATTCAATTGAAATAGTGACCTTTTTAGTTAAAAATTATAATTTACAAAAAAATATTTATATTAAAAAAAAAAAGTGATGAAATTTCAACCGAAATTAAAACAAAGAATGAATTTTTAACTAAAATCGTGGAATATTCAACTGGAATAGTTACATTATCAGTTTAAAAAAATTAATTATCAACCAAATTGCAAACAAATTTTCAACAAAATAGTTCAAGTTTCAACTGGAATAATAAAATATTCAGTAAAAAAAAATTAATTTCAGCCAAAGAAAAAACAAATTTTCAACAAAATATATCATTTTTCAACCAAAGAGATGAATTTTCTATTCAAATGATAAATCTTTAATAAAAAAATTCATTTTTAACAAAAGAATTTAACTTTTAACCCGGAAATTAAATTTTTATTTTAGAAAAAATGAATTCAAGAAAGATAAATAATATAATCAATCAATCAAAACTTCATTTTCCAAATCCCGTAACTTTTCGCTGACTAATTTTTTTATTTTCCCTGAACGTTAATATTCAAAGACTTAAATTTTGATCTTGTAACATCTTTAACATAGAGTCTTTTATAAACAGAATAAAAAAAATTTCAAATTTATTGATTTCAAACATAAAAATGAACTTTCAATCCAAAAGGACGAATTTTCAACAAAACAGTTGAATTTTCGACCAAAAAAGATGAATTTTCAACAAAATAGTTTAATTTCCAACAAAATAATTACATTTTCAACCTACAAACGTGAATTTCTAACCAAATAGACCAATTTTTAAACGAAAAAGATTAAAATTCAGCCATAAACAGTTTTCAACGAAGTAGTTAAACTTTCAACCAATTAAATGAATTTTCAATTGAAATGATGAATTTTCAACGAATAGTGCAATAGTAGATATTTAAACCAAAAAAGATTCAAATTTTTAAATAAAAAACAGTTAAATTCAACCAGAAAAGATGAATTTTCAATTAAATAGTTGAATCCTAAACCAAAACAAATTAATTTTTAACAAAACATTCCTATTTTTACCAAAAAAATGCAATTAGTACCAAAAGAGATGAATTTTTAAACCAAAAAGAGGAATTTTCAACAAAAAAGTTGAATTTTCAACAAAAAAGATGACTTTTTAACAAAAGAGTTAAATTTTCATCAAAATAATTGAATTTTAAACAAAAAAGTTAATTTTAATCAAATATATGAATTTTTAACCAAATAGTTCAACTGTCGACTAAATAGTTGAATTTTCTAACAAAATAGTTGAACTTTCAACCAAACAATATTTTAGTTTTCAATCAAATATATCAAAATATCAATAAAAAATAGTCAATTATCAACTAAACAATAGTTGCATTTTTATCAAAAAAGATGCACTTTCTACCAAAAGAGATGAATTTCTAAACTGAAAAAACGAATTTTCAAAAAAATAGTTGAATTTTTAACTCCAAAATAGGAATTTTCAACAAAACAGTTTAATTTTCAACTAAAAAGGATGGCTTTTTAACAAAATAGTTAAATTTTCAACAAAATAATTAAATTTTCAACAAAATAGTTAAATTTTTAACCAACAAGTAGAATTTTCAATTAAAAAAATAAATTCTCAACAAAAAGTGTAATAATTGACATTTCCACCAAAAAATATTTTAATTTTCAATCAAAAACATTTGTATTAGACCAAAGAATATGAATTTTCAATAAATTACTTGAATTCTCAAACAAAACAGACCAATTTTCAAACCTAAAACAGAAATTTTTGACAAACAAGTTAAATTTATAACCCAAAAATATGCATTTTCTACTAAAATAATTGAATTTTCAACCCAAAAAATACGAGAAAGGAATTTTCAACAAACAATATCAATCTTCTAGCAAAAATAGAATAACTGTATTTTTAATCAAATTAAAAAATTTTTAAGGAATTTTTAACCTGATAGTTTAATTTTCATCCAAAGAAATTAATTTTAAACCAAAAAGGTGAATTACTCACCAAGAAGATTAATCTTCTACCAAAAAAAGACAAAGTGTTCATAAAATAAAGAAATTTGCTACCAAATAGCTGGATTTTCAAGGAAATAAGATAAATGTTAAACCAAACATGGAATTATTAAATTTTCAGTTTAAAAAATTCATTTTCAACAAACAAAAAAAAGACTTATCAACAAAATAAATCAATTTTTAAGCAAAGAAATTAATTTTAACATAAAATAATTAATCTTCAACAACAACAAAAAACATTTAACCCAATCGTAAAATTTTTTAAACAGACAAATTTTCAACAAAATAGAGGAATTTTCAACAAAATAGTTCAATTTTCAACGAAGCACGTGAGTTTTCAACCAAGAAGATTAAATTTCTATCAAAAAAGATCAATTTTCGACGAAAAATGGAATAGTTAAATTTTCAGTTAAAAAAATCATTTTTAACAAAAAAAAAACGAATTATCAACAAAATAGATACATTTTTAAGCAATTAAATTAATTTTTATCTAAAGTAATGAATCTTCAACAACAAAAAAATGAATTTTTAACGCAATAGCTAAATTTTTTACTAAAAAAGACAAATTTTCAACAAAACAGTCAAATTTTTAACAAAACAGATGAATTCTCAACCAAGAAGATTAAATTTCTATCAGCAAAGATAAATTTTCGACAAAAACTGGAATAGTTAAATTTTCAATTAAAAAAATTAATTTTCAGTAAAAAAAAAAACTAATTTTCAACCAAATAACTGAATTTTTAAGGAAAGAAGATAAATGTTAGACCAAACATGGAATAGTTAAATTTTCAGTTTAAGAAAATCATTTTCAACAAAAACAAAAACGAATTTTCAACAAAATAGTTAAATTTTTAAATAAAGATATTAATTTTAACCTAAAATAATGAATCATCAACATAAAAATGAATAGTTAAACTATCAATAGTTAAACTTCTTACAAAAAAAGACAAATTTTCAACAAAATGTATGAATTTTTAACAAAATAGATAAATTTGCAACGAAACAGATGAATTTCCAACCAAGAACATTAAATTTCTATCAGAAAAGATAAACTTTTGACAAACAATGGAATCGTTAATTTTTCAGTCGAAAACAAATTAATTTTCCGTAAAAAAAAACTAGCTTTCAATCAAAGAGATGAATTTTGAACCAAAAAGATTAATTTTCTACCAAAAAAGATTAATTTTAATAAAAAACATTAATTTTCAACCAAATTTTGAATATTTAAAGGAATTTTCAACCTAATAGTTTCATTTTCAAACAAGAATTTGTCATCAAGAAGATGTTAAACCAAACATGGAATAGTTAAATTTTCAGTTAAAAAAATGTATTTTCAACAAAAATAAATTTTCAACAAAATAGTTAAATTTTTAAACAAAGAAATTAATTTTAACATAAAAAAATGAATGTTTAACCCAATAATTAACTTTTTTACCAAAAAAAATTTTTTCAACGAAACAGATGAATTTTTAACCAAGATTAAATTTTTATAAGAAAATAAATATTCGATAAAAACTGGAATAGCTTAATTTTCAGTTAAAAAAATTAATTTTCAGTAAAAAAACTAATTTTCAATCAAAGAGATTAATTTTCTACCAAAAATATATGATAAAGAAACTTCTGTAAATCATATACAACGTTTTCAAATTATATAAAATTTTCTGTAAAATATTTATCAAAATTTTAAAAATGAACCGTTTTTTAAAAAGAAAAGATACATGCATGCGTAATTAATGGCAATCTTAAAATGGCAGTAAAATTCAAAATTATCATTTCGTGTTTCAAATATAAAAATATTTTATAATCATACCAATCACAACATTCGGGATTTTGGACCTTTTTTCGTTTATAATTCAGTACTGATGTAAAAATCTTATTCGGGAAACTGAAAAAAAATGTTGTACAAAATTCCTTGAGTTTCCCAAATTCATTATTAACAAAAAAAAAAACGAATTATCAACAAAATAGATACATTTGAAAGCAAAGAAATTAATTTTAACCTAAAATAATGAATCTCCCACAAAAAAATGAATTTTTAACCTAATAATTAAATTTTTTACTAAAAACAGACATATTTTCAACAGAATAGTTCAATTTTCACTGAAACAGATTAATTTTCAACTAAGAAGATTAAATTTCTATAAAAAAAAATGACAAAAAATGGAAGTTAAATTTTCAGTGAAAAAAAAAATTAATTTTTAGTAAAAAAACAAACTAATTTTCCACCAAAAATATATGATAAAGAAACTTCTGTAAATCATACACGTTTTCAAAGCATATAAAATTTTCTGCAATAAAATTCAGAATTATCATTAAGTATTTAAAATATAAAAATATTTTATAATCATACCAATCACAATATTAGGGACT
The DNA here is from genome assembly GCA_932195095.1 of Andricus curvator. Taxonomy (NCBI): domain Eukaryota; kingdom Metazoa; phylum Arthropoda; class Insecta; order Hymenoptera; family Cynipidae; genus Andricus; species Andricus curvator. Next base: position 3,497 of record CAKNYM010044367.1, on the reverse strand, counting down.
TTGGACCTTATTTCGTTTATAATTCAGTATTGATGAAAATTTTTATTCGGGAAACTAAAAAAATGGTGTAGAAAATTCCTTGAGTTTCCCCAATTCATTTTTTACACACAATTGGCGGGAAAATAATAAGGAATTTATTTATATTAATTCAGTTCAGCCAGGAAAATAATATCCTTAAAAATATGAAGTTAAGCAATTAAGTTAAAATAATTCTTACAAAAATGGAAAGGCTAAATTCTTGCTTCAGACAAATTTCACTAATAAGTGTCAGTAAAAAAAATGAACCAAAACATTAGTGAAATTTGACTTTTGTTGCAAACATAATCCTAACCTAAAAATACAACTTTATAGGGATTATTCTGCTATCGCCGTTATCGCCAAAATAATATAAATATCGTGAGCCTCAAAGTGAATTTCAAAAGAAAATCATTGACACACACGCATACACACAAATCTCACTAGACAAGTCTTAACAGATCAATTTTCAGACAATACGTCACTTTTTTCCAGCGCCTATCAACCAAAAAAATTGATTGCACCAATAAAAAAATGAATCAAAGCCTTACCTGGAGTTTCTGGATTGGCATTTTGAATCAATGGCCTGTGTTTAGAAAAGTTTTCAGCCCGAATTTCTTTTCTTTGTCCATCACGTTCACTAGCTCTCGTGATGCGACTCCTCTCTAGATCTCCAAAACTCAAACCTTTCTGCTTATATTTCGCCCGAAAATCCGTCATTTTGGTAAATCACTGTTGTTCAACTTTCACTGGATATAATTATATCACACAACTTGTCTTTTAAAAAGTCCACAATAACCAGAAACAATTTTTTTTTCGACACTTCGACAGTTCATCCTTTTCCGTGTTCACTTATTCACTAAAGCGTTTGTTACCGGCTTTCTTTAAAAATATGTAACGGACGAAAACACCTTGGCTGATTCGTTGAGACGGTTGAGGGCTCGACCAATCAGGTATTTCTAGTTGGGTGGGGGAAATCCAAGATGTCTGCACGCCGAGGGCCAAACTAAGGTGTTTCAAGTTCTGACGTCAGCTGGCAAGATGTCTGCATGCCGAGGGCCAAGCAATAACGTTTTGAAAATTCATTTGCTTAGATTGAAAATTTAACTATTTTGCTAATTTTTTTTTTTTTTTTTTTTTTTTTTTTTTTAATTAATTAACTGAAAATTTATTCATTCAATTTTTGGTTGAAAATTTATTCTTCTCAGTTCAAAAATCAACCATTTGGTTGAAAATACAAAATTAACTAATTTTTTAAAAATTCGTTTTTCTTTTCTTGAAAATTGATCTTTTGAGTTGAAAATTCAACTATGTGTATGAAAATAGTCTCTTTTTTTATAAAATTATTCTTCTCGTTTGTAAATTCATTTATTTTTGTTAAAAAGTCATTTCTTTGGTTAAAAATTTAACTAGTTTAAAAAAAATTAATTTTGTAGTTGAAAATTCGACTTTTTGGCAGGAAATTAATCTTCTTGTTTGGAAATTTATCTTTTGGGTTAAAAATTCATTATTTTTGGTTGAAAATTTAAGTTTATAACTGAAAACTGAATTATTTCATTTTTTTACAAATTTTTTTTTAGTTGCAAATTCATTCCTTCCGATGAAAATTTAACTATTTTAATTTTTTTTCAAATAAATTAATTTTTGAACTTAAAAATGAGGTATTTCACTTAAAAATCGTATTTTTTGTTTAAATTTAACTTTTTTTTATTGAATATTAAAATCTTTTTCGGTTGGAATATCAAATATTCAATTTTATGTTGAAAATTCATCTTTTTTGGTTAAAAGTTATACTACTTTGTTGAAAAGTAATTTTTTTGGTTGACGATTCATTTCAGTATAGTTGAAAATTCATGTCTATGGCTGAAAATTCAACTATTCTATTTAAAATTTCGCTTTTTTTTGTTGAAAATTAATTTTTTCAACATAAAATTTAACTATTCCATTTTTGGTTGACAATGTTTTCTTTTTTAGTTGAAAATTATCTTTCTTTTTGTTGCGAATTGAACTATATTGTTGGAAATTCAATTTTTTATCTGAAAATTTCACTATTTCATTTTTGGTAGCGCTTTGAAGATTCATCTCTTTGGTTGAAAATTTAACTATTTTGCTAAAAATTAATTTTTTTCGTTGAAAATTAATTAACTGAAAATGTATTCATTCCATTTTTGCTTGAAAATTTATTCTTCTCAGTTCAAAAATCAACCATTTAGTTGAAAATGCAAAATTTAACTAATTTTTTAAAAATTCGTTTTTCTTTTCTTGAAAATTGATCTTTTTAGTTGAAAATTCAGCTATGTGTATGAAAATAGTCTCTTTTTTTATAAAATTATTCTTCTCGTTTGTAAATTCATTTATTTTGGTTAAAAAGTCATTTCTTTGGTTAAAAATTTAACTAGTTTAAAAAAAATTAATTTTGTAGTTGAAAATTCGACTTTTTGGCAGGAAATTAATCTTCTTGTTTGAAAATTCATCTTTTTGGTTAAAATTCATTATTTTTGGATGAAAATTTAAGCATTTTGTTCAAACTGAACTATTTCATTTTTTTTACAATTTTTTTTTAGTTGCAAATTCATTCCTTCCGATGAAAATTTAACTATTTTATTGAATTTTTTTTTAATAAATTAATTTTTGAACTTGAAAATTAAGTATTTCATTTGAAAATCGTATTTTTTGTTTAAATTAAAAAAAAACTGTTTTTTATTGAATATTAAAATCTTTAAAATCTTTTTCGGTTGGAATATCAAATATTCAATTTTATGTTGAAAATTTATCTTTTTTGGTTAAAAGTTATACTATACTTTCTTGAAAAGTAATTTTTTTGGTTGAAGATTCATTACTATAGGTGAAAATTCAACTATTCTATTTAATATTTCGCTTTTTTTTGTTGAAAATTAATTTTTTTTAACAGAAAATGTAACTATTCTATTTTTGGTTGACAATGTTTTCTTTTTTAGTTGAAAATTATCTTTCTTTTTGTTGCGAATTGAACTATATTGTTAGAAATTTAATTTTTTTATCTTAAAATTTCACTATTTCATTTTTGGTAACGCTTTGAAGAATCATCTCTTTTTGGTTGAAAATTTAACTATTTTGCTAAAAATTAATTTTTGTTGTTGAAAATTAATTAACTGAAAATTTATTCATTTCATTTTTGGTTGAAAATTTATCATTTTCAGTTCAAAAATCAACCATTTGTTTGAAAATGCATGTTTTTTACTGAAAATTCGCCTCTTTTCGTTTAAAATTCTTCCTTTTGGTTAAAAATTTATCTTTTTAGTTGAAAAATGATTTCTTTGATTGAAAATTAACCTTTTTTTTAATGCGTTTTTCTTTCGCTTGAAAATTCATCTTTTTTGTTGAAAATTCATTTTGTTTTTGTTGAAAATTCATCTTGCTGGTTGAAACCTCATCTTTTTGGTTGAAAAATCATTTTATTTTTTTTGAAAATTCAACTATTTTGTTCAAAATCTTTTTTTTTT
>CAKNYM010044366.1:17047-28989 GCA_932195095.1 Andricus curvator | reverse complement strand
CGCGAAGCGCGCCATGAGAATGTGCCCGCGAAGCGGGCAGATTTTTTAATATTCAAAGCTTTAATTAACCTGGAACTTTTCATTTAACTATTCTATTTACGGTTAAAAATGTATCTTTTTTAGTTAAAAATTCATCTTTTTGGTTGAAAATTTAATAGTTTGGTAGAAAATTAAACCATTTGGTTAAAAATTGACTAGTAGGGTAGATAATTCAACTATTTGGTTGAAACTTGAACTATTTTTTTTTTTTTGAAAATTTAATTATTTAGTAGAAAATTATCTTTTTTGTTGAAAAATAATATTTTCGGGTTGAAAATTCAACTTTTTTTGTAGATAATTCGTCTTTTGGCTTAAAAATCCTACAGTTTGGTTGAAAATTCATAGATTTTGTTGAAAATTCGATTTTTATTGGTTAAAAATTAATTTTTCATCTGAAAATTTAACTATTCCATTTTTTGTTAAATATTGTTCTTTTTAGTTAAAAATTGATCTTTTTAGTTGAAAATTGATGCTTTTTATTTACAAATTTAACTGTTTTTATTCAAAATGTATCTTTTCATAGTTAAAAATTCATGCAATTTGTTGGAAATTCGTCTTTTTGGTAGAAAAGTAATGTTCTGGATTTAAAAAATCATATCTTTGCTTGAAAATTCAACTATTTGGTTGAAAATTTAACTGTTTTTTTCTAATTTAACTATTTGGTGGAAAATTAATTAATTAATTAATTAATTATTAAGGTAATTTGTCTTTTTGGCTTCAAAATTCAACAACTTGGTTGAGAATTTAAAGGTTTTGTTGAAAACTCCATTTTTTATTGCTGAAAAATTAATTTTTTTATCTGGAAATTTGACTATTCCATTTTAGGTTGAAAACCCATCTTTTTTTAGTTAAAAATTTATGTAATTTTTCGGAAATTCGTCTCTTTGGTAGAAAATTAATGTTTTGGGTTGAGAAATCATATCTTTGGTTGCAAATTCAACTAATTGGTTGAAAGTTTGAACTCTTTTGTTTGAAATTGCTTTTTTTTAAGAATCATAATTTCAGTTGAAACTTTATCTCCTTGGTTGAAAATTTAACTATTTTGTTCAAAAATTCGATTTTTTTTTGTAGAAAATTAATCTTTTAGGTAAAAAGCTCATCCGTTTTGGTTAAACATTCAACAATTTGGTATAAAATTAAACTATTTGGTTAAAAATTAACTTTATTAGTTCAAAATTCAACTATTTTTTTGAAAATGTGACTCTTTGGTAGAAATTTAGCTTTTTTCTTGAAAAATCATATTTTCGGGCTGAAAGTTTAACTGTTTTGTAGATAATTCGTCTTTTTGTCTTCGAAATTAAACAGTTTGGTTGAAAATTCAATTTTTTTGGTTAAAAATTAATTTTTTATCTGAAAATTTAACTATCCCATTTATTTTTTTAAATGTAACTTTTTTAGTTAAAATGTCATGTAATTTGTTGAAAATTAATCTTTTTTGGTAGAAAATTAATCTTCTGGGTTAAAAAACCATATCTTTGGTTGAAAATACAACTATTTGGTTAAATGTTGTACTCTTTTGTTTACAATTGCTTTTTTTTAAGAATCATAATTTCAGTTAAAACTTCATCTCCTTGGTTAAAAGTTGAACTATTTTGTTGAAAATTCGATTTTTTTTTTAAAGTTAATCTTTTATGTTAGAAACTCATCCTTTTTGGTGAAAAATTCAACAATTTGGTTAAAATGAAACTTTTTTTCTGAAAAATTAACTATTTGGTAGAAAATTTGCTTCTTTGTTAAAAAATCATATTTTCGGGTTAAAAATTTAACTTTTTTGTAGATAATTTTTCTCTTGGCTTTAAAATTCAACAGTTTGGTTGACAATTCATAGATTTTGTTGAAAATTCGATTTTTTTTGGTTAAAAATTAATTTTTTAGCTGAAGATCTAACTATTCCAATTTTGGTTGAAAATTGATATTTTTTAGTTAAAAGTTTAAGTTTTTGGTTGATAATTTATCTTTTTTTAGTAAAATTGATGTTATTTATTGAAAATTAGTCTTTTATGGTAGAAAATTAATCTTCTGGGTTAAAAAAATCATATCTTTGGTTGAAAATTTAACTATTTTGTTAAAAGTTCTTCCTTTTTATTAGAAAATTAGTTTTCTAGATTAAAAACTCATCCGTTTTGGTTAAACATTCAACAGTTTAGTAGAAAATTAAACTATTTGGTGTAAAATTATCTTTTTTAATTAAAAATTTCTATATATTGTTGAAAATTTGTATATTTTCGTAGAAAATTAATCTTCTGGGTTAAAAAATCATATTTTGGGTTTAAAATTAAACTATTTTTTGGAAAATGTAACTATTTGGTAAACATTCAGCTTTTTTGTTGAAAAATCATATTTTCGGGCTGAAAGTTTAACTGTTTCGTAGATAATTCGTCTTTTTGTCTTCAAAATTGAACAGTTTGATTGAAAATTAAATTTTTTTCGTTAAAAATTAATTTTTTATATGAAAATTTAACTATTCCATTTATATTTTTAAATTGATCTTTTTTAGTTAAAATTTCATCTTTTTAGTTGAAAACTGATCTTTTTTAGTTAAAAGTTCAACTTTTTGTTTGAAAATGTATTTTTTTTAGTTAAAATGTCAGGTTATTTGTTTAAAATTAGTCTTTTTGGTAGAAAATTAATCTTCTGGGTTAAAAACCCATATCTTTGGTTGAAAATACAACTATTTGGTTAAAATGAAACTTTTTTTTTTGAAAAATTAACTATTTGGTAGAAAATTAGCTTCTTTGTTAAAAAAGAATATTTTCGGGTTAATACTTCAACATTTTTGTAGATATTTTTTCTCTTGGCTTTAAAATTCAACAGTTTAGTTGACAATTCATAGATTTTCTTGAAAATTTGATTTTTTTTTTGTTAAAAATTAATTTTTTAAATTAATTGTTTTCTGAAAAAAAGATCTACTCCTTTCGCTCCGCTGGGAAACGAACCTCAGAACTTCCGATTGCCGGTCGGGTGCTTTCCCATTAAGCTACTAGAGAAATCGAGAAAAGAAACTTTTTTCAGAAAATACAGGCATTATTTTGCTAGATGGTACAAGTTAAATTTTGTCATTTTTTCGCGGAGCGAAAGTAGAAGATCTTTTATCATAAAACAATTGATTAAAATAATTTTTAATTCATATCTCCATCTAGTCTGAAAAGACGTTAAAAATTTATGTTGTTCTCTGATGATAATACAGATTCCTTGACAAAATTTAACTTGTACCATCTAGCAAATTAATGCGTGTAATTTCTGAAAAAAAGTTTCTTCTATCGATCTCTCTAGTAGCTTAATGAGAAAGCACCCGACCGGCAATCGGAAGTTCTGAGGTTCGTTTCCCAGCGGAAAGAAAGGAGAAGATATTTTTTCAGAACAAAATTAATTAAAATAATTTTTAATTCATATCTCCATCTAGTCTGAAAAGACGTTAAAAATTTCTGTTGTTCTCTGACGATAATACAGATTCCTTGATTAATTTTTTTAGTTGAAAATTTAACTATTCCACTCTTGGTTGAAAATTGATATTTTTTAGTTAAAAGATTAACTTTTTGGTTGAAAATTTATCTTTTTTAGTAAAATTCATGTAATTGATTGAAAATTAGTCTTTGATGGTAGAAAATTAATCTTCTGGGTTGAAAAATCATATCTTTGGTTGAAAATTCAACTATTTGATTGAATGTTTATCTCTTTTGTTTAAAATGGCATTTTTTATGATTTATAATTTCAGTTAAAAATTTATATCCTTGGTTGAAAATTTAACTATTTTGTTCAAAATTCGTCCTTTTTCTTAGAAAATTAGTTTTCTAGGTTAAAAACTTATCCGTTTTGGTTAAACATTCAACAATTTAGTAGAAAATTAAACTATTTGGTGTAAAATTATCTTTTTTAATTAAAAGTTTCTATATATTGTTGAAAATTTGTATATTTTGGTAGAAAATTAATCTTCTGGATTAAAAAATCATATTTTGGGTTGAAAATTCAACTGTTTAGTTAAAAATTCATCTCCTTGGTTGAAAATTTGTCTTTTATGGTAGAAAATTAATCTTCTGGGTTAAAAAATCGTATCTTTAGTTAAAAATTTAACAATTTCGTAGAAATATAAACCACCTTGTTGAATGAATTCAAAATTCTTTTATACACATTGAACATAAATACTATGAGGTATGATTTACATGGATTAAATTTAATTCTTCTTTCTATCTAGATAATGATCCTATACGACTTACGAGCCATTTAGTAGTTCATCAAACGATCATATTAACTTGATAAATTAAGACCCCATTATACTACGAGACCCCCATAATGTGAACCGTTCTTGCGTATCCACTTCCTGTTATAGAATCGTTTAAACCCTCACATGGACACAAGAAAATCGATTTTGAATCTCCTTTGTCATTCTCTTTTTCGAGCATTATAAAAATGAAAAAAAAAAGAATGTATAAATTATAAAAGGAATCTGCATTATCATTAGAGAATAACAGAAAATATGAAACGTCTTTTCAGACTAGATGGGGCTATAAAAGAAGAATTATTTTAAATAATTTTTTTCTGAAAAAAGATCTTCTTTCAGAAAAGAAGATCTTTTTCAGAAAAGAAGATCTTTTTTCAGAAAAAGAAAAATCGTCTTCTTTCTTTTGGTTGAATTCAACTGTTTTTGATTGAAATTTTATCAGTTGAAGTTTCTTCTCTTTGGTTGAAAATTGAACTATTTTGTTGAAAACTTCTCTTTTATTTGTTTTTATTTTATTTTTTGTTTGAAAACTAATTTTTTTTATTCGTAAAATTACATGATTTGTTGAAAATTCGTCCTTTTTCCGTTTTGGTTGAATTCAACGACATTTAATTAAAAATATTTTTTGGTTGAATATCAACTATTACATTTTACGTTGTTTGTTAAAGATTCATCTCTTCGGTTTGAAATAAACTATTATGATGAAAATCAGTTTTTTTTCGTTAAAAATTGATTAACTGAAAATTTAACTTGTCCGTTGTTGGTTAAAAATTCGCCTATTTCAGTTTACAAATGAACCGTACAGATGGAAATTTATGTATTTTATTTAAAATTCGTCTCTTTTGGTTGAAAATTAATTTTGATGCTTAAAAATTAATCTTTTTGCTTGAAAAATCATTCTTCGGTTGAAAATTTAACTAATTTATAAAAAATCGTTGTTCTTTTCTGGAAAATTGATCTTTTTAGTTGATAATTCAACTATGTGTTTGAAGATTGACAGAAAATATTTAACGTCTTTTCAGACTAGATGGAGCTATGAAAGAAAAATTATTTTAAATAATTTTTTTCTGGAAAAAGATCTTCTGCTTTCGCTCCGCTGGGAATCGAACCTCACAACTTCCGATTGCCGGTCGGGTGCTTTCCCATTAAGCTACTAGAGAGATCGAGAGAAGAATCTTTTTTCAGAAATACACACATTATTTTGCTAGATGGTACAAATCAAATTTTTCAAGGAATCTGCATTATCATTAGAGAATAACAGAAAATATTTAACGTCTTTTCAGACTAGATGGAGCTATGGAGCTTTTTCAGAAAAAAATTATTAGAACAAAAAATTACAAATTATAATCAAGAATGATTCAGGGTAATAGTTTTTTCGCGTTTATAGTGAGTTCGATGAACAACAAAATAAACAAAAAATTCAAGTAATAAAATATCCTCGAAAATATCAGACTTCAGAGCTCAAAATTCTCTTAAAACAGGGGAAATACGGTGAGTTTTTGAAAAAAATAGCGAAATATTAAGAGAATAAATTCTTTCAAATAAAGTTAATATTGATACCATATAGTTCAATTTTAAACCACAAAACATTTTCTATAAAGAAAAATAAATTTTCAAACAAAAGAAGAAATTTTACATTTGAAAATATAATCATTTATAATCAAATCGTTGTATTAACGACCAAACAATTAAAATTTTATTTAAGATACGAATTTTCAACAGAATAGTTGAACTTCTAACCAAATAGTTAAATTTTCAATCCAAAAAGACGAATTTTTTATAAACCAGATGAATTTAAAAAAAAAGTTACATTTTAACCAAGAAAGATGTTTTTTTTTTACCATAAAAGATGACTTTTTAATCCAAAAGGACAATTTTTTAACAAAACAGTTGAATTTTCAACAAATAAAATGAAACTTTCAACAAATAAAATGAAACTTTCAACAAATAAAATGAAACTTTCAACAAATTAGTTGAATTTTTAACCAAAAAGTTGAATTTTTAACCTACAAAGATGAATTTTCTACCAAGAAGATTCATTTTCTACAAGAAGACCAATTTTTAACAAAATACATGAATTTTCAACCAAAAAATTGAATTTTAACCAAAAAACATAAGTTTTCTACAAAAAATTGAATAGTTTAATTTGTAGTTTAAAAATTACTTTTAAAAGAAAAAACTTTTTTCACGGAAAAAACGAATTTTCAACAAAACAGTTAATTTCTCAACCAGAAAAGATGAATTTTCAACAAGAATATTAATTTTTAATCAATAAAGATGAATTTTTCACCAAATAATTAAACTTACGAAGAAAAAAATTAATTTTGAACGAAACATGGAATTGTTAAATTTTCAGTTGTAAAAATTAATTTAGAAAAAAATTTCAACCAGAAATATGAACTTTTAAACAAAATTCTGGAATTTTGAAACGAAAAAGACAAATCATCTACAAAACGTTTGAATTTTCAGAAAGAAAATATAAATTTTCAACAAAAAAATTAATTTTCTACGAACGAATTAGGTACAAAACAATTGATTTTTTAAACAGAGAATACGATTTTTCAACAAAAAAATTAATTTTCTACGAATTTTCAACTAAAAATATTAATTTTCAACAAAATAGTTAATTCTCATCCAAATAATTTAATTTTCTACAAAATAGTTGAATTCCCCACAAAATAGTTAAATTTTAAAATAAATAGTTTTTATTTTGTACCTAATAAATGAATTTTCTACCAAAATACTTGAATTTTCCACAAAAAAGGTAATTTTCTACCAAATTCTTGAATTTCTAAGCCACAAAGGCGGAGTCTGCAAAAAAGATGAATTTTCAAACCAAAAATATGAATTTTAAACAAAATAGCTCATTTACAACCAAACAGTTCAATTTTCTACGTAAAGCACAAATCTTTAACCAAAAAAAAAGAATTTTTGACAAAGTGGTTCAAGTTTCAACCAAGTAATTGATTTTTCAACCAAAAAATAAGAATGCTTAACAAAATAGAATAATTTTTAACCACATCATTGAATTTTCAACTAAAAAAGATCACTTTTCAATGAAAAATGGAACCATTAAATGTTCAGTTTAAAAAATTAATTTTCAAAAAAAAAGAATGAATTTTCAGCCATTTGAATTCAACCAAGAAAGAGAAATTTTAAAAATAATATTTGAATCTTCAACCAAAAAGATGAATTTTCTACCAAGAAGATTAAAATTCTACCAAAAAAAAGACGAATTTCCAACAAAATATATATGAATTTAAATAAAAAATTGTTGCATTTTTGAAGCCAAAAAGACAAATCATGAACAAAACAGTTGAATTTTCAAACAGAAAATATAATTTTTCTAAATAAAAGTTAATTTTTCATTAAAAAATACACTTTTTCTTAAGGCCATATGACAAGTGGGTCACGTGACCGGATTCCTACCTTACCGACACTTTTTTTATTTGTTAACTTATTTTCACACGAATAGCCACATCGAGTTGAAAATCTGGGATAATAAATAAGAAGCACTAAGAAAGGTGGGTCTGGTCCTAAAATTTTATAATTATGAAAAAAGTTTTTTTTGTAAATAATTTTGTTGTTGTTTTTTTCATGATTATTAAAATTCAGGACCAGACCCACCTTTCTCAGTGCTTCTTATTTATTATCCCAAATTTTCAACTCGATGTGGCTATTCGTGTGAAAATAAGTTAACAAATAAAAAAAGTGTCGGTAAGGTAGGAATCCGGTCACGTGGCCCACTCGTCACATGGCCTTAAAGTTTTTTGAAGGTGAAGGCTTAGGGAAAGCCTGAAGAGCTGAATTATGTTGGCATCATGGTGGCGCTGATGTCGCATGGCGCGCTTTTTCAAAATGCAAAAAACCATTACATAAATAATATCTAATATTAAAACGATTTTTCCATTAAGCTACTAGAGAGATCGAGAGAAGAAACTTTTTTCAGAAAATACACGCATTATTTTACTAGATGGTACAAGTTAAATTTTGTCATTTTTTCGCGGAGCGAAAGGAGAAGATCTTTTTTCAGAAAACAATTAATTAAAATAATTTTTAATTCATATGTAGTCTGAAAATACGTAAAAATTTCTGTTATTCTCTGATGATAATACAGATTCCTTGAAAAATTTAACTTGTACCATCTAGCAAAATAATGCGTGTATTTTCTGAAAAAAGTTTCTTCTCTCGATCTCTTTAGTAGTTTAATGGGAAATCACCCGACCGGCAATCGGAAGTTCTGAGGTTCGATTCCCAGCGGAGCAAAAGGAGAAGATCTTTCTTCAAAAAAAAAAAAAAAGATAATTAAAATAAATTTTATTCATATCTCCATCTAGTGTGAAAAGACGTTAAAAATTTCTGTTACTCTCTGATGATGATACAGATTCATTAATGTAACATCTTTGATTGAAAATAGAGATACTGGTCAGAGCCTTGTCAGCGCCCTTTTTAAATACACATATGAGGTAGGTAGGAAACCATCTTTCTCTGAATCATGAATATGTGTTTTATTTCTTTATTTTGTCAACAAGTGATGTCATTTATATTCGTAGTATCAACATTATTGGGAATTCAGCCGCATCAGTTTTTAACGTGGGAATTCCTTCTTCCCAGTTTGCCTCTCTTCTTATCGATCTGATGCATCTCGATTCCCATGGATCGAGACGATCAATGTCATCTGAAGTTAGACGCAGTCTAGGATTTCCCGGCATTTACACCGGTTCTTATCGATCGAGGCTTCAGAAACATCGGCAGTTGAGTTGAGAGTCACCTAAGTGGAAACGCCATGCAATTTCGTATAGCGGATGTGCTTATATGTTAATTATTGTTTTTTAAAAGATAGCGTCCACATATTGAGAGACGCCATTTTCAGTGATTTTTTACTCGTCCCTCCCTCTTTTGACAATTTGTGACATTTCGGTAAACTTCCTCTCAAAATGTTATGTGTGAATCATTCCGGAATCTGTATCTGAACCAATCCGAGTCAATACGAACCAATCCGAAAAATTTCTACATTTCGTTTGACCCAAATCGTTTAAATATTAATCCGACTCAATCCGGTTCAATCTGAACTCCAAAACGAACCAATCCGAATCAATCCGAACCAAAGTTTCAATCCAAATGAATCCGAACGAATCTGAATTCGTATTGATATGCACTGAATTTTCAATCCGAATGAATCCGAGTTCGGATTGAATTGGATTCTTTAGAATTGAAAATCGTTTTGGTAAATCCGGGTGCGGATTCATTCGGATTGAAAATTTGGTTCGAAATGTAGAATATGTTTCGGATTGGTTCGAATTAACTCGGATTGGTTCGGATACAGATTCCGGAATGATTCGGATGATTTCGGATTGGTTCGGAAGGAATTCCTATCCGATACTTTCGCCAGGGTAGCTTGTCCTCCTGTCCTCTTAAAATTAGGAAAACCCATAAAATGTCCTACTTTTTGGTCAAAAGACAAAATTAACCTTTTTTTCATCAAATATTCCCTACGATCGCGTTTTATATTTTTTCCCTCCCCTGGCGAAAGTTTCGGATAGGAATTCATTCCTGACCAATCCGAAGTCATCCTAATCATTCCGGAATCTATATCCGAACCACTCCGAGTTCATCCGAACCGATCCGAAAAATGTTTTACATTTCGTTCGATCGAAATCGGTTAAAAATTAATCCTACTCAATCCGATTCAATCCGAATCAATCCGAACCAAATTTTCAATCCGAATGAATCCAATTCAATCCGATCTCGGATTCATTCGGAGTCATTCAGATTGAAAATTGCTTTAGGTCAATCTGAGTTCGGATTCATTTGGATTCTTTTGGATTTCTAACAAAACAGTTAAATTTTTGACATGAAATTTTAATTTAAAAAAATCGTTCAATTTTCATCAAAATCATTAAACTTTCAACCAAATAGTTGAAATTAAACCAAATTGCCGCATTTTGAACCTATAGGTTAAAAATTTGGTTAAATTTTAACTACTCGGTCGAGAGTTTAATTATTTTGTTGAAAATTGAACTGTTTCATTAAAAATTCGTTCTTCTTTTTAGCTAAAAAATTATTTGCTCAACTGAAAATATAATGATTCCATTTTTGGTTTGTAAACTCATCTTTTTTAGTTAAAAATTTATGTACTTTATTGGAAAATTGTCTTTCCTTTCTTCTTTGTTGAAAAAACATCTTTTGGTCGAAAATTAATCTTCTTGGTTAAAAATTCAGCTGTCCATCCATCCATCCGTTGTACTTTTTTCCAAGTAGGGGAAATGAGGGGATATGATGGGTTTGGTAGTGATGGAAAAATGAGAGAAAGTGATGGGAAGTGAGGCGATGTGAGTGGATGGTAGATAGGAGAAATGAGGAGAAATTAGGGAAATAATAGAAAAGGAAGTAGGGGAAGTGGGAAGAGACGAAGTAGGTAAAGTAGGTGAAGTAGGGAAAATTAGGGAAAATTACGGAAAGTGAAGTAGAGGAATTGAGGGACAATATAGTGGAATTAGGAGAAGTGAGGAGAAATAAGAAGAGGATAAGGAGAAGTGAATTAAAATTAGGAAAGGGTACTAGAGGAAGTGAAGAAAAATGATTGGAGGAAAATATAGGGAAGTGAGTGGAGAGGAAGTAGGAGAAGTGCGGGGAAATGATGGAGAGAAAGAAGGTGAAGTGAGGGGAGGTGAAGTAGACAAAATAAGGGGAAATTATGGGATAATATGGTAAGAAAAGTTAGGAATGTAAGAGGAGGGTATTTGGCGATGTGAGGGAAGGTTAGTAAGGGAAACGAGGAGAGGTTATTAGGGGAAATTAGGGGAGGGAAACTGGGGGAAGTGAGGGGAAATTAAGGGGTTAAAGTAGGGAAAGTGAAGAGAAGTGAGTGGAGGTGAAGTGGGAAAAGTGCGAGGAAATAATAGAAGAGAAAGTAAGGCAAGCGAGAGAAGGTGTAGTCGAAAAATCAGGGGAAATTAAGAGAGGGAATGCAAGGAAATTGAGGGTTGCTTAGTAAAGAAAATGAGGGGAGGGGAGTAGGGCAAGTGAGGGAAAATAAGGGGAGAGAAAGTGAGGGAAAATAAGGGCAGGGCAAGTGGGAGAAGCGAGGAAAAATGTAGGGGAGGAGAGGGAAAGTAGGAGCAGTGAAAGAAAATGTAGGGAACGGGAACTGGGGGAAGTGAGGAGAAATTAGGGAGCAGAAGTAGGGGAATTGAAGGAAAGTGGAAGGAAGTGTAGTAGGGGAAGTGCGAGGAAATAATAGAAGAGGAAGTAAGGGAAGGGAGGGGAGGTATACCAATGTATACCATTAAGCCATTTCCCTTTCAGGGTAGGCGTGACACTACCCGATTCGGGTAGTGTTTCTAGGTGGATAGTTTCTTGTAGTTATAAATAACTACAAGTGTGGGCTCACCAAGGAGAAATTATGAAAGGGAAAGTAGAGGATGTGAGGGGTGGGTAGTAGGGGAAATAGGGGAAGGTAGTATGGCAAGTGAAGAGAAAAGGTGGATGTGAGGGGAAATGAAGGAAGGGGAAGTAGAAAAGGGGATGTAGGAGTGGGGAAGTGAGGTCTGACGAAGGGAAGTAGAAAGAGAGTGTTCGCTGGGGAAGCGAGGAGAGGGAGATGTGGTAAAGGAATAAGTTGTGGAAGAATGGTGAAGACGAAATGAGGAGACGTGAAGAGGGGGATTGATAGGGAGTGGGG
>CAKNYM010044361.1:61733-85536 GCA_932195095.1 Andricus curvator | reverse complement strand
ATTGTTATTATTATCAATAAATATCGTGTAAACCGTAAGAGATAGGTCAAAATCGATGTCAGTTTATAATATGGATGTCGTATTGTGTACTATATGCGGTACTCAAAACTCAAAAATGACATCCATTTTTACCTATCTCTTACTGTTTACATGATAATTGTTGTTAAAAATAACAATAACGGGAGGTTCCCCTCAGGTCTCAGTAGAACGTTCCTGGAACGTTCCCAACTAGTGGACATTTTACACGTTCCGGCAACGTTCCTGGAACGTTTCTGGCCGCTCCTGGAATGTTCTGTGCTATTAGGATAGGTTCACCGAAATTCGGTGAGCGTAGAACAAATATTATCGGTGAACCCAAGGCAATGAATTTATTACAGGGATTAAATTAACTTTCCCTTTAATCCTTACAAGCACGGTGGTAAGAATACTTACCACCTTAGTTTTTGCAGTTTTTCCATTACAACTAAGTTATTTTTGGCATTATAAGATTGAAAACATATTTTTTTACTTCCTCAGTAAATTTGCGATTCCATATGCTGGGTTTGAAATAAAAAATCATTATTAGTTTTCGAGTAGAAAATTTGAAAAGACCGGAAAATCTCAATTTTCTGATGTTGATTTTTTTGCTTCTTCACATCCTAAGTAGTCATTGAATGCAGAAAAAAAACTGTTTTCATACATACGAAAAATGTATACTAGAAAGGGTTAAATAAGCCACTAGGCTTTTTACAACACTCTTAAAATGGACCAGTGATATCTCACTGGTTGAAACAGCCAGATGTGTGTCACTGACATCCAGTGAAATTTCACTGGTTCACTCATTGACATTCTGTCACTGGTTTTATCAGTGAGGTTCACTGGTTATTCAGTACCAGTAGTCATCTTGTCGTACGCGTTGTCTTCCGTCAGCTGGTTAGGTATGACACTTATTATCATTTATCACTTTGTCCTAACCTTTGCTAAATTTTCTTTTAAAACCCGCACTTTATACTGTTACAACAATAAATGAGCACTGGGCTGCAATATAATAGGATATAATATATCGCGCCTAAATGTGGGAAGACCCGTCATTACGTTAACGTGTCGCGTCGCTCAAAGTCAAACCCAAGTGGCCAGGGGCATCCCCACTTTCAAGCTAAGGATATTATATCCCCACATTACTGCAGCCAGGCTCCAAAGATTTCTAACACAAACAATACTACACAATAAAGTTCGTTTTCACTCGAACGACTGGGGGTTCATGTCTTGACCGCATGGAGCGCTGTATCACTGGTTGAATTTATCATTTAGTTGAATCAATTTACTGGTTCGCCCAGTCAAAGTTGGAAAATCAGTGGTTCGCCAGTGTTATTGAAAATACTGATTCAACCAGTGACAATTTCACTGGTTCAGTTTAAGAGAAGGAAATCTTAAAAATCAGTAACATTTGATGTTTTTTGTGGACCTCAAAGGCACGTTTCCTTCGGTTGATAGGGGGAGGTTGTGTGAGGCGATTGTGGAGAGGGGAGTGAAGAGAGGCGTGATCGAGAGTGTAAGGGAGATATATAAAGAGACAAAAGATATGGTAAGAGGAGTGGTAGGAGGGGTTAGAATTCGGTCACTCGCGTATGCAGATGACATAGTGTTGCTGGCAAGAAGCGAGGAGGCCCTAAAGGAGGTGATGAAGAGGTTAAGAAGATACCTGGATAAGAATAGGTTAGAGCTAAATGCGGAAAAGTCGAAGGTTTTGATGTTCTGGAAAGGAGGTGGAAGGGATAAGGGAGGGTAATGGAAGTGGAAGGGAAAGGCGGTGCAGCAGTTGAAAGAGTTTGTGTACCTGGGCTTCTTGTTTCGGAGAAATGGGAGAGTGGATGGTCACATAAAAGTGAGGAGGGCAAATGTGATGATGAGTCAAGTATGGGGGTTTTGAAAGAAGTTATTTGCAGATGATTTTGGAAGGAGGATGAAATTGTTTGAGTCGCTAGTGATGAGTGTGCTATTTTATGGAGTAGAGGTGGGGGGGGGGGTGGAAGAAACGTGAGGAGGTGAATAAGATACAGGAGATATATGTAAAGTGGGAACTGGGGTTGGCAAGGAATACGCCTGATTCTATTGTTAGGAGGTAGGCGGGGAGAACGAGTTTAGGGATTCTAACAGAGAGTCGGGCGTGTAAGTATGAGGAAAAATTTTTGGAAAAAGGAGGAAGTAAGCTGGTTAGGGAGTGTTGGTGGGAGAAGGAGAACAGAGGAAGTAGAGGGGAAGATGGAGGTTGAAGGGGAAAGGTATTTTGGAAGGAATGGGCTGCAGAGGGATGAACTGAGAAGGATGTATGAGGAGGGGAGAAAAGTGTATGAGGAGGTGAAAAAGAACGGCATGAAGAGAGAAAAGGTAGAATGGGAGGAAAGAATAAGAGGGTCAAGGTTCAATGTGAATTACGGGTGGATTATGCCAAGGGAGAGAGCGCAGTATTTGTGTGAGAAAGGAGGGAAAGGGAGTCAGGAGCTTATAGCAAGAATGAGGTGTGGGTGCATGGAGGGGTATAATAGGTTCTGGCTTCCAAGGGAGAAGAGAATGTGTGAATTGTGCGGGAAGGGGTATGCAAGGATGGAACACTGGCTGGAGGATTACGAGGGAGTGGAAAGGAGTGAGATTAGCATGGAGGTATTACTGCATGAAAGAGGGGACAAAAGGGCGGTTGCATGGGTGAAGGGGGTGTTGGGTGAGATGGAGAAGAAGAGAAGGAAGGAGGAGGAAGAATGGAGACGTAAAGATTGTAAAGAGGAGAGGAAGTAAATATAAGCAAAATTGTAAATATTATGAATAATTAGCAGATAAGTATTACCCAGTAACTGCGGAGCCAGAGGTTGGCAATGCGAGGCAAGGTGAAAGATAGGAACATGCGTGCGAGGCGATGCGAGCGGAGCAAAGAAGGCATACCGTTAAGAGCGAGCGGTTATAGAATGAATGTAGAATTAAGGTGTGAATGGATGTTAGTTTGTAAGAACTAATTTTAAGACAAATTCTGTAAAGTATGGAGGTAAGCAAGGCAATTTTTCAGGGCCAGCAGGCCGAAAAATAAACGTTTATCTATCTATATCATATTCTTTTTCTATAATTTTTATTAAGCCAATATATTAATTTTTCTTTCAAATCTAACCTCTCCTTGAAAATAGAATTTCTAAATACTTGTCAGTCATAATTATCTGTAGAATGTGAAATTTACCCTCACTCCAGAAGAGGAAGCTTATTTGAACTTTAAAACTTTTAAAATATTAGCTAGCAAGAGAGGAATATAATATTTCAAATTTCTCACAAATTAGTTGCATTTATTACATTAATTGAACTTTTATTAATAGATGCCATTTCTTATTATTTATATGAAATTTTAAACAACTAACGTCCCATCTTTCTTACAATTTTTTACAGGCCAAAAAAGTATAGCATTATTCATTTTTTTTATTTCAAATTAACTTTGGTTCAATCGCGATCGAGCTATAGTGCAATCGAATATCTACCATTTTTTCTATTTCGGAAAATCCTGAAATATTTTAAAATCAATGTTTTATAGAATTTTATTTTACTATTTGATATTCTAAGTCTTCATCTGGCCGAAAACTGTAAATTAATGAAACTGGGGACCTAATTCATTATACTGATAAAACATTTGACACAAAAAATATTTTTTTGCAATCATTGAAAGAGTTATCTCTTTTTACCACGTTATGGGACGGCGTCCGACGCCAGGACACAGAAAGGGTGCCTGGTAATTTTGGGGATCCAAGATCAAATGATAACGGAAAAAGATTAGTTAGCTTATGCTTAGAAAAGGGCCTATTTATTACAAATATTTGGTTTAGACATAAAATGATCCACATGTACACCTGGTGTATAGGAGATAGCCACAGTATGCAAAGTATGAAAGACTAAGAGAGCTAGTAAAAGATACAAGGGTCATGAGAGGTTCTGAATGCAATAATGATCATTACCTTCTAGTCTTCAAAATAAAATTAGATCAGGGATGAAGAAGAAAGAGAACGAAACAAACTAAACAAACGCGAATCAAGATTGAGAACTTACAGAAACCGGAAGAGCAAATAGATTTTCAGAATAAGATAAACGAAAGCATAGATAAGGTAACTTGGGAGGCGCTAATAGACAATGAAAATATAGAGGGCGCATCGGCTATGATCCATGATCTCGTTGTTAGGAGTGCGACTGAAGTGTGTGGTACTGCGGTTGTAGGAAGAATGTTTGGTGATGCATGGTGGATTGATGAAATCCAAACAGCCGCCCAAGAAAAGAGAAAAGCATGTGACAGAAAGTTGAAACTCACAGGCCTTAGCGATGGGGAGAGAAATAGACTTGAAAATGATTACAGACACATAAAGAGGTTTTATAAATTGGCGATGCTCAATATGCAAGGAGGTAAAAGTACAGAGTTTGTCAGCATGAGAAATAGCAAGGGTGAAATTCTATATGATACAGACGGGATACTAGACGCTTTGAGATACTTTCAAGGAATTAATACGAGGTGATGCTATAGGGCACCACAAGTGCATCACAATTGAGAAAGTCTGTGCCTCAGAAGTTAGGGATATAGTCAAGAACTTAAAAAATGGTAAGGCTGCTGGTATAGACAGTATTAACGCTGAAATGCCTAAATACGTTAGTGACTACATACCTCACAGATTGCGCGAATTGATAAACTTATGTATCGAGATGGGAAGAGTTCCAGAAGACTGGGAAAAAGCGATTATCGTACCAATATACAAATCATGTACGGATTAAATATTTAGCTTAAGACAGATCACAGAAAAAAGTTTGAGAGTAAGGAAAAAAGTTTTCTGCACATTTGTTGACCTGGAAAAAGCGTTTGACAAGGTTGAGAGAAGTAAACTTTGGGAACTCCCGGAAGAGTACGGAGTCAATGGATGGCTCCTACAGGCAATAAAAACAATATATGCCGGCAGCAAAGCGAGTGTAAGGGTTAATGGGAAACTGAGGGACTGGTTCGATATTATGCAAGGTGTCAGACAAGGATGCGTTAGATCCTCATGGCTATTTATTATATTCATGGACAAGTGTCTAAGAATGACTGTCTTCGACGAAGAAGGTGTGGATCGCCAGACAGTAAGAGTATATGGATTAGCGTTTGCAGATTATAAGGTTGTTAATGCAGAGTCAACCAAAGACTTGCAAAGAATGTTGAACAAACTGAATATAAGCATGAAGAACATGGGCCTCAAAATTAACGTGAATAAAACAAAAATTATGGTGTTTGAAGGAAAGGGTAAGAAAACAATGTGTGACATGGTCCTCAATGATGAGAGAATAGAACAAGTTGATAAGTACGTATATCTTGGTAGCCTATTCGCTAGTGACAGAACGATAGATAGGGAGTTAGATAGGCGTACAAACGAAGGACCTGGACATACCAACAAAAGAATAAGAATAAACTTAACGCGATTTACATGAAATTCCTGCGCATAATATGCGACAAAACACTAATGGACAAAGTGAGTAATGAGATAATCCTCAAATAATGTGGTGTAGAGGAGACACTAGTTGACAAATGGGAAGGAAACTCTTTGAGAGAGTAAATGAGACCCTAATTCGAAAAGACGTAAGAAGCCATAGAAAGACAAGAGCTTGCCTGAAAAAATGCATGGACGTGAAGAAAGCTAGAGAAGTATGCCAGGATAGGAAACTGTGGCGACAAATAGTTTATAAACAGAGTGTCAGTTAGTGAATCACATCTGAAACAAAAGACCTTGAATACTCATGGGCCCAAGTGGGGAGCTTCACATGATGATTTTGTGAGGCTCTTCACTTGGGGTGACCGCTAGAGAGATTGATCAGCAGCCTGAGTCAGAGCAGTGTTGCGAAACGAACGTGTTATTTGAATAAATAACACGATAACTCTAGATCAATCTAAAAAATGTATACATCTTCCCCCACATTGCTCCCTTCCTCACTGAGTGAGTCACGCTTACCCCGAATGCAACACGGTTTAATGGTATAATAATAATACCGGTAATTACTGGTATGGTAAGATATTAGCGGCCATACATATACGATGCACAGTGGGGCAAAATGAACAAAATTCTAGCCTCGATCCAATTCTCAACGAATTAAAAAAAATGTTGAATACTTGGAAGAGAGCCTACTAATACATGCAATTGCTATAATTGCGACATATTGATTTATTCAAAAAAGTTCAGGATTGAAATCTAAACGAACAAATTGCAAAAATTAAGACATCGAACCGTAAATCATGAAAAAGAAAAAAATACCTACTATCGGCGAGAAAATTCGAGTTCTCTGGCTTTGACGTTAGAAAAGTAAGCGAAGAAAAAATGGTAGCTCAAAGACGAGGACGATTCCATGAACTGAAGACATTACACATTAGACATTAGAACTGAAGATAGTACAGTTGTATATTTGTGTACAAAGAACGAACAATTTGTTTTATTCTGCAAATTTTTCAACGGCAATTTGTTTAGAAATGTTTAAAGTACCACCATGAATTTTTTAAGATCTTTCTTATTATTTTTTCAATAAAAAACTATGTTCCAAAGTTCACTGTCTTTAAAAGTTGTCAAATTTCCCTACTTTTAACAGATTTTCGGGACTGTAAGCTATAAAATTGATTTTGGCATATTCGTTTCAGGCACATTAACGTACAACATTTTGACCTTTAAAATGATCTTTCATTCATTGAACTACCATTTTTTCTTCACTTACTTTTTTAACGTCAAAACCAGAGGAATAGAATTTTTTCGCCGATAGTAAATTAGTATTCTTCATGGAATTCATGGAATTCACGGAATTCATGGAATCACGGAACTCATGGAATTCACGGAATTCACGAAATTCATGGAATGCATGGAATCACGGAATTCACGGAATTCATGCAATCACGAAATTCATAGAATTCATGGAATTCACGAAATTCATGGAATTCACGAAATTCATGGAATTCACGAAATTCACGGAATTCATGGAATCACGGAATTCAAGGAATCACGGAATTCATGGAATTCGTCGAATTCACGGAATTCACGCAATTCATGGAAATCACGGAATCATGGAATCTATGGAATTCATTAAATTCTGTAACTGTAGCTACAGAGCGTTCAGAGTATATGTATAAGAAAACTGAGCCAATCAGCAAGAATGACACTAGGTTTGCCTCTAGACCCTCTGTAACTGTAGCGTGCTCGCGCCTCGCAACCTAGTGATAGGGGAGCTTAAAGTCGCTAGGTAGCACCAGCTTCTCTAGTCAAACTTTTTTCAAACTGAATAACTTAAACTTTTAACTTGTTTGATGAATAACCTAGAAACTTTTATTATTATTTTGTAATAAAAAAAGCAAATTTTCATTTATCCAATTCAAATTTTCGCGGAACTTGGATTAAAACAGCTTGCCACTCTCGTCGTTTTGCGTGCAGAGTTACAATTATCCCCAGGTGTGGTTAATAAACCAGCAGTGGGACTCCGATGCAGTTTCGAAGTCGAAAATCGAACGAACCTCTCTTTCTATCTCTACACGTTAGAAAAAGAGGTTTGTTCGATATTCGACTTTCGACACGGCATCGGAGTCCCACTGCTGGCCTGGGTTCTGTGGTGAGTAGATAGATAAACGTTTATTTTTTAGCCTGCTGGCCTTAAAAAATTGACTTGCCTACACTTCCATTTTTTAGAGAATTTTCTTAAAACTAACCCTTAAAACGAACATCCTTCCACACCTTATCTCTAACACCGCTCGCTCTTATCGCATTGCCTTCCTCGCTTCGCCTCGCCTCGTACGCATGTCCCTACTTTCTTGCTTTGCCTCGCATTACCAAAGTCTGCCTCCGCGGCTAATCCCTAATACTTATCTACTATTTACAATATTTACATTTACTTACATTTACTTCCTCCTCTATTAAAATCTTTCCTTCTCCATTCCTCTTCCTCCTTCCTTCTCTTCTTCTCCATCTTACCCAAGACTCCCTTCACCCATGCTACTGCCCTTTTGTCCCCCCTTTCATGCATCAGTACCTCCATGCTTATCCCACTCCTTTCAACCTCTACGCACTCCTCCAACCAATGCTCCACTCTTGCCTCCCCCTTCCCACATAGTCACACATCCTCTTTTCCCTAGCGAGCCAGAACCTATTATAACCCTCCATGCACCCACATCTTATCCTCGCTATAAGCTCCTGACTTCCTTTCTCTCCTTTCTCACACAAATATTGTGCTCTCGCCCTTGGCATAATCCATACATAGTTCCCATTAAACCTTGTCTCTCTTATTCTCTCTTCCCCTACTGTCTTCTCTCTCTCCATGCTGTTTTTCTTAACCAACTCATATACCAACACTCCCTAACCAGCTTACTTCGCCCCTCTTCCAAAAATTTTTCCTCATATTTACACGCCCGACTCCCCGCTAGAATCCCTACACTCGTTCTCCCCGTCTCCCTCCTGACAATATAATTAGGCGTGTTCCTTGCCAGCCCCAGTGTCCACTTTACATACCTCTCCTGTGTCCTATATACCTCTTCGCTTTCCTTCCACCCCCACACCTCTACTCCATACAATAGGACACTCATCACTAGTGAGTCAAACAATTTCATTCTCCTTCCAAAATCATCTGCGAATAACTTCTTTCCCAACCCCCACACCTGCCTCATCACCACATTTGCCCTCCTCACTCTCTCTTTTATATTACCATCCACTCCGCCATTCCTCCGAAACAAGAAGCCCAGGGACACAAACTCTTTCACCTCCTGCACCGCCTTTCCCTTCCCCTTCCACTCCCCTTCCTTACCCCTTCCACCTCCTTTTCTTAAAACCATAACCTTGGACTTTTCCGCATTCAGTTCTAACCTCTTCTTATCCAGATATCTTCTCAACCTCTTCATCATTTGCTTTAAGGCCTCCTCGCTTTTTGCCAACAACACTATGTCATCTGCATACGCTAGCGACCAAATTCTAACCCCTGGTATCCTGACTCCTCCTACTACTCCGGCCTCCAGCTTACTTTCCATATCCGCAATTAAAATCGCAAAAAGCGTTGGGCTAAACGGACACCCTTGTCTTAATCCCTTATCCATCCAGAATCCCTCCGAAATCCCCTGTCCTCCTCTTACCTTATCTTTGGTCTCTTCATATATCTCCCTTACCCTCTCGATCAGGCCTCTCTCCACGCCCCTATCCTCCATCGCCTCCCACAACCTCCCCCTATCCACCGACGGAAACGCGCCTTTTAGATCCACAAAAAACGCGTACACTCTCGACCCCTTCTTCGCTAATTCTCTATCCACCACGTGCTGCAGAACGTAGATATTGTCGATAGTACTCCTACCTGCCCTAAAACCCACCTGCGTCTCCGGCAATATTCCTTTCCTCTCGACATCCTTCCGCAGCCTCTCCGCCACCACCATCGCGTATACTTTATACGCCGTATTCATTAGCGTAATTCCTCTATAATTTTCCTGCCTATCCCTATCTCCTTTCTTATACAGAGGTACTATTAACCCTTCCCTCCACCCTCGTTGGAATCCCTCCCCCCTCCATACTTTCTTCACTACCTCCTTCAGCTTCTCTCTAACCTCTTGTGTACTAAACAGCCATGCTTCGTTCTCTACCCCATCCAGCCCTGCTGATTTTGACATTCTTAACTTCCTCAACTGTTTCTCTATCTCCTCGTCATTCAACTTCTCCATCTCTGCCTCCCCCGTTCTTCAACTCCCATCATC
Source organism: Andricus curvator (assembly GCA_932195095.1). Lineage (NCBI taxonomy): Eukaryota > Metazoa > Arthropoda > Insecta > Hymenoptera > Cynipidae > Andricus > Andricus curvator. Next base: position 75,815 of record CAKNYM010044361.1, on the reverse strand, counting down.
TCTCTTCCTTGAATCTGAGCCCTGGAATGATTCTTTAAAAAACTCCCTCCACTCCTCACTCCCTATCTTCTCGCTCATCCCTACTCTACGCTTCCTAAACCTATTTATTATCTTCCAGACGTCCCCCTCTGTCTTAGCATTTCGTAACTCCTCCAATTCTTTCTCCTTTTCCTGTTCTTTCTTCTTACACATCAATCTAAACCCCTTCCTCATTTCTACGTACTCCTCCCTTTTCGCAGTACCCTCTTTCCACTTCTCATACTTCCTCTTCACCTTCCTTTTCATCTTTTTACATTCCCTACCCCACCACGGCTTCACCATTCCTTTCTTCTTCTTTTTGAATACCTTCGTTTGCACGCATCCTTTCACTTTCTCTTTTAAATCCTCCCATATCTCTTCCACCGTCTCCCCTTCGAAGCGCACCTTCCCTAACTGCTCCTTATACTTCTCTATCGCCTCCCTCGTCCAGCTAACCCTCTCCCTCGTCGACACTTCTTCCCCACCTGGCCTTCCGCCGTTCTCACCGCTTATCCACAACCCTAAAAGCTGATAGTCTGATTCTACCCTCCCTTCTACTGCGAATCTCTCCATCTGCTCCCACCCTTGCATATTCATGACTACATAGTCTATCACCGATACCCCCACCTTACCTACTTATGTGTATTCTCCCTCTTCGTCCCCAGTTGCCATACCATTTGCCACCGCCCAGCCTCTATCCTCCATCCAGTCCCTTAGAATCTCGCCCTCCTTATTTATTAACTTATCCTTCGAATTCCTTTCGAAGCTCTCCCCTTCCCTGTAAAGGCTCCCTTCACTCCACATCCTCGCGTTAAAGTACCCACCCAGTACCACCATACCCTCCTCCCTTTCACCTAACAGGTCTTCCACCCTTTCTTTAATTCTTTCCATCCCATCCTTATTGTACACTGTCACAAACTTACTGCTTACTCCTCCTATCTTTACTTTCCTCATTTGCACTCCCTACCCCTCTTCCTCTCTGTGAACTTCTTCCTCTAATCCATCTTTAACCCCCGTTATAATTCCCCCACTAGCCCTTCCTTTCTTCTTCACTCTGACTGTCTCCTGGAGTCTCCACCTATACCCCCTTGGCAGCTTTGGCTCTATTCTATCCCATTCCTTACTTTCCACCCACGTCTCTACCAGTCCTACCACATCAAATTCCTGGATATACCTCCAGAACTCTTCATCCTTCTTCTTTACCCCTGCTACGTTCCAGTTAAGCACCTTCACAACTCCTCTACCCTGCATTACCCCCACCCCCCTACTTCCTTCGAAACAAATTCCCCTGCACTTCCTTCAACACCTCTTTCTCCTCGTCCCAGACCCACATTTTCTCGTCTATTTTTATTTTCCGATATCCCACCTTCGCCGATCTACCTTCACTCCCTTCACTCCTCTCCCTGCTAGCCCTGTCGCACAGCATTTTCTGTACATCCCTTTCCTTTCTTGTCAAGTCTTGATGGATGAAAACTTCCTTATCCTTTATCCTATTTTTATTTCGCATTACCCCCAACTTTTTTTCCCAGCTCTTCAACTCCACAACCGCCACTTCTTTCTCCTTTCTCCCCTCCAACTTAACTTTCCGTACCCTGCCTTTATTCCACCCTATTCTCTGTAGCAGCGCTTCCACGCCCTCCCTTTCCTCCCCGCTCTTCATCTTCAACCCTCTTATCACAATATTATTTCTCCTGTCTGCCTTCTCCTTTCTCTCCATTCTCAACTCCATTGCCCTTATCCTTTCCCTATCCGCCCACTCCTCCTTTTCATTCCTATGCTCTCCCACTTTCTCGTCTACCATATTCCCCACCCTCTCCCAAATACCTTTAATCTCGCCCCCAGTACCCCCGTCTCCATATTTCCATTTCCGTCCTGCCCTCCACCTGGTCAAGCCTTTTTTCCGTCCTTTCTTTCTACACCCTAATCTCCTCTTCCATCTGTTTTATTTTAACTTCTTTTTGTTTTCTTTCCCTCTCTAACCCATCTACTCTCTCTCTCTCAGCTCTTTCACCTCCTTTTCCCATTTCTCATCTCTGATTCTCAAGTCCTCCCTCATGCCTTCCAGCTGCTCCTTGGTCTCCCTTACGTCCTCCCTCAGCCCCCTGATCTCGCATAACAACATCCCGAGAGCCTCCTTTTCCAACTTCCCCTCCATTTGGGAGGGGGGGGGGGGGTGACCTACTTGTTATCCCGCTTTTTTTAAACGGGCTCTCGACCTCGCTTTCCTCCGGACTCTCTTGGCTGTCTCTCTTCCTTTTCAAGAGATCCTCCCCGTCACTTGCGCTCGACGCTCTCTCCCTTACCTTCTCGCTTCCTTCGTTGCCACCGTCCCGATTTCTCCCTCTCCCCGACGCACCGCTCGACACCGGGCGACGCGCTGTTGGCCGTCGTGGCTTGTGGAAAATTCCCTCCCCGTCAGTTTCACTATCAGCACTGCCAGTACTCTCGCTGCCCACCTCCCGCTCAGCCGCCGGTAACTGGGACCTCTCCATGCAGTACCTTCCGCAACCGACAGATGTCTCTGCAGAATTTTGGCGTCTTTCGCCGCCAAATTTTCCTTTTATTTCCTTTTATTTCCGTTTTTTTTCTTCAATTCCTCACAGTCCCTCCCTATCTCTTCTTTAACATCCCCTAACTCTGCGAAAACCACCCTTGACTCCTCGAAAGCCCAAGACTCCTGACCATGAACTCCCCCGATTACTTGCCAACCTAACCTCACTTTCCCTATCCAACTAAATCCCACCTCACACCCACACTGAAACTCACTTTTTATCTCCCCAATTCACCCCACACAACCCTACTCACCTCCTCGGCTTCCACCCTGACACTCCACTTACACCTTCCACACAAATTCCGTGAAATTCTCTCACCACCTGTCACTAAACACGTTATCACTTCCGCCACCAACATGCAAGTCCGTCTGTGGTGAGTATCCCACGGTCACTAGCCGGAGTCGGCCATTTTTAAAGTGCGAGTCACGTGCTCGATCTTTCGCGTGTTGTTTGCCTCGGTTTATCCCTTTAATAGTTATTACTTTTTAAACATTGCTGAGGCATGGCTTCTAGAAATGCAAAATAGAGAGAAAAGGGGGGAGGGCCTTTAGACTCAAAAAGTCCCCTGTTAGAATATCTTTCAGAAGATGTAAAAAAAGGCGCGAACTCACTAATGTTCCTTAAGGGGTAACACCACTCTAGAGGCCGAAAAGAAGACTATTTTTGTGAATTATTTTTGAGAATATTAAAAAGGGAATAGGATTTTTTTTTAGAACAGGGGTGTTTACGCATATATTGAAGTATGGGAAAACATTTTTTATTTATATATTTATACAAAATGGCGCCGATGCAGCTGATTTCGCGAAATGCCTTTTTTTAAAACGTCTCCACAGCCGGATGGATTACTTGAAAAGGATGAGACATGGAACAAAATACAAAAAAAAATCTTAATCTATATACCATTGGCTAAGGAACTACGTAGGGGTTTTTTTTTAGATCAAATTTTGTAAAAATGACGCGACTTTGACAAAAAAATCGATTTTTTGCAAAGAAGATGCTGAAGATTGTTTATAAAATTAAAAGTTTACGTCCAATCAAAAACGGCTACATAGTGCCTTGAAAAATGTAATTATAAAGCTACTGTCCAAATTTGAAGTCAATCTGTTCGCTGATGCCCGAGTAATCTGTCCGGCCAGTTCCAAAAATGTGGTTTCGAGAAAAACGCGTTTAAAGTTTTACTAACAGAAAAATCTATGAAATCTCATTCTTACCTCTAATACACCTATACCATTTGTAATAGAAATCAGCGCACCCTAGTTGACACCTGAGAAACCCTAATGACCTCCTGCTCCATGAGTAACCGTCCCACTTACCATTTCGACAGGTAAAAGAAATATAAAAGCGCTGGATCCGAGTGCGCCGCTGCGCTGGAGCGCTCACTGCACGTTTCGAGGCGCTTCGGTGAAATCAAGATTTCGACCTGTTAATTTTTTTTTGCAATGGGACCAAGTGCACATTGTGTTTAGGCCCCTAAAGTACATTTAAAGCTAAAAAAATCAATTTTTCGAAAATCCTAGAGTGGTGTTACCCCTTAAGAACAAGAATGAAAGTGATTTTCATATCGTAGAGTCCAAGAAGCGTAAGAGACAAAAAAAAAAGAAAAAACAGCGAGTCGGTAATAGCGAAACAATTTTTCCAGACAAAATACAAACTGCCTTTCACAGAAGTTGATTCGATCCTCGGATCCCGTAGGGGAGCTAAATACGCTTCCTCACCCTCTCCACAAGCTAACTCTTCTCCAACATTTAGCTTCTCAATGTTCCCAGAACTTAACGCCGCCCCCACTTCGTCCTATTCGGGCCCCCTTTCACAGCCTCAACAACCTTATTTCTCCCAAACTTTGGCAATCACTAAGGCTCCAGAGATGTCGAAACCCCCATCACAATCTAGATGGAAACTTCCAGAAGTTCATTCAATACTTATGCAGGCCTCCTCGGGTGGGCATTCCCAGCAATCATCACGAAGAGGATCCAACTTATCGTACTCACATCTCCACAACAATGGCAGAATTCCCAACCTTTTTCCAAACGATTTGATCTGCACAAACAAAATGGTACTGGTCCCGTGAGCCCCTCATCCTCCACTCCCCCCATCTTTTCCATCACCGCTCCCACCCCTCATCTATACCCTGCCACCAGACCCTTTACCTCACCCCTCTACTGACCCCGCTCATAAACCGGATTCAAACTCAACCAGATCAATCATTAGTACAACCCTGTCTTCTCTAATGTACTTGGTGGAACTTCTAGTCTCGAGTCACCTAGAAACAGAGGAAAGGCAAAATATTCTGAATAAAGTGTTGCACCGTGTGAACCTTCTTACTAAATTCCTACTCGCTATTGATGGCTCAGCTGATTAGATTGAGAATTGTTCAATGGAATTGCCGGGGAGCCTTGCATAAACAAGGCGACCTATCAAACATCCGTGACGAATTCGATATTCTACTTTTGTCTGAAACCTTTTTTAAATCAACTTCAAATTTTAAAATCAAAGACTTCAATATCATCAGAACAGACAGGCAATGTAATAACGAGGGTGGCTTGGTCACTGTCATAAGAAGGGGAATCACATTCTCCAAAGCCACTTCCGTCTTTCACATAGAAAATAGTCTGGAGACTCTAGCAATCTCAATCAGCACTTCCCTAGGCGAACTTTTGATTGTTTCTCCATACAGTGTGCCCGCCTCTGATAATTATATATCATCCAAGACGTGGAATAAATTATTTAATTCTATTCAAAATCTTAATTTTGGCTCATTGTTTATTGCTGGAGACTTTAACTGCCACAAATCATTATGGGGAAGTTCGCATAACTGCAGAAATGGTTTGGAACTATGCACTGCCCTTGATAATATAAATCTTATTCCCCTTAACACAGGTGAACCCACCTATCGTACTAGACTAGATAGCCCCCCTTTAATAATTGACCTAACATTCGTGTCTCAGAATCTCTTTAACATCTCCTTACGGTGAGCTTGGAATGACTCTCTAGGAAGTGATCACTTCCCAGTGGTATCAAGTCTAGGTATCTCTACCCCAATAGCTTCGTACGTTTTTCACCAATACAACCTTAAGCGAGTCGACTGGATCTTCTTTTCCAATAACCTCTTGGAATCCATTCAGGAGAAAAATGAAACTTTTAATTCCCCGGAGATTGATTGTTTATCCAAGTACAATGCTTTCGTTAAAAGTGTGAATGAAGCAGTTACTGCTGCTAGTTCTCCCTCAAGATCTCCCAAAAACTTAACTCACTCTAAATCTAGAAAGAAAAAATATATCCCTGCTCGATGATGGGATGGGGACTGCGACGCTGCAATTGAGGAAAGAAAGACAGCCTTAGCGGCTTACAGGACGCGCGGAAATGAAGTTAATTGCATTAATCTGAATAGAATAGAAGCTAAAACTAGACGCACATTAAACGCGGATCGTAGAAACAACTTTAGGAAAATCTGTGAGACCCTAGATAGGACAACACCGATCTCAAGAGTTTGGCGAGTCATCAAGCGTTTTAAGAACAAATACTCTCAACCGGTGAACGCATCATGTTCAGGGGATAGGGAGACGATTCAAAAACTCCATGCTCTAGCTGAGGAGATGTTTCCAGCAACGGTCTGCTTCGACTCCTTCCCTGAAAACTTTCAGAAAAACGAGTTCCTAGAGGCCCCGTTCACGGAAGCTGAACTTTCTATAGCCTTAACTCCAGTCAAAAACTAAATCCTCTCCTGGATTAGACAAAATTGAGAATAATATTTTACTTCAGCTTCCTGATGAGGTCAAAACAGCCCTTCTTGCAACTTGTATTGAAATTTACGTATCTGACTCCTTCCCAGACTCTTGGAATAACTTTCTAATTTTTTTGTCCCTAAATCATCACCAGGCAAATTCTGTCCGATTTCTTTAGCTTCATGTTTGCTTAAATCCTCTCCCCTAACCAATTTGGTTTTAGAAAGAGAAGATCCTGTGCTGATAATGTCGCTATTTTATCATCCGCGATTTTTTCGGGTTTTGCAAATAGCGAAGTTGTCGCTGGTCTGTTTCTGGATCTGAAAGGTGCATTCCCTAGTGTCATTTCTCAAATTCTAACTGAAGATCTCAAAGAGATCGATGTTCCCCGACAAATGGTTAGATTTATCTATAATGCTACCTCTTGCAAAAACGTCTATTACAAAATTAACGCTGAACTTGTGGGCTCTAGACACAGTACAGTCGGACTCGTTCAGGGTTGTATTCTCAGTCCAATAAACTACTCAATTTATTGAGAGGCACCTGGTGGGCTGCAGACCCAAACATCCTTAGGATGGTTTGTGCCTTCCTCATAAGGAGCAGTCTGGAATACCGATCTCATGTTTTTAATTTCTCGCCCCACAAATATTTTGAGCTGGCAGAAAGCTGTGAGCCACCTTCTAAAAAAAGATTGTCCTTCTTGGCTAAAAAATATATTATTTAAACCTTTGCAGACCTGGACCACCCGCTTTCAGGTATGCTACTCTCCCTTTCGGATCATCAGATTCGTAGATCAGAAAGGCATCTTCTTTATGAATTTCCCTATGAAGATTTGCTTTTACCCCTAACATCAATATAGGAATAGGCCGGCTTGTCCAGAATAGCCCTTCTCCTATAAATCACTTCAAAGACCTAGTGAATAGCAAGTTCCAGGACTATTTGCACTTTTACACAGACGGTTCAAAATCGATTACTGAGCCCACAGCAGGCTGTGCCTTAGTGTACCCGGATGCACAAGTCACGCGTATGTGGAAATTATCTAACTTTCCTGGTATGTTTTCAATTGAAGCCATAGCAATATTATATACACCAGATGACATCATCAGTCACCGTTTTGATAAATCAGTTATTTTCACAGATTCCTTAAGCGTCCTAGAAAGTGTAGGCTTCAAATTGTCCTGGATCTATAAATTCCTACCTGATATTTATAATTAGAAACCGCCTGGCAGTTTTGAATAAACTTAAATGCATGGTAACTCTAGTTTGGAACCCTGGTCATAAAGGTATCCCAGGTAATGAAGCGGCAGACGTAGCAGCGAAATCAGCAGCTAAGGATGCCACTCTCCTCAATATACCCCTTCCTTTTTCTTACTTCTTTTCCTCCGCCCGGAAATCTCTAGATGAAATTTGCAACAACTACTATTTGGAAATAAGTAAAAACAAAGGTGTCTTATACACCTTAGTACACACCTTAGTACACCTTAGTACACCTTAATACGCCTTAGTTCTCTCCATTTAACGGTACAAGAGAATGAATAGTCTTGCTCTGTCGCATGAGGAATAACCATTATTCCTCAAATGCTAGCTTTGCCCGAAAAAATATTATAACTACTGGAAGTTGCCCAGGAACCCTGAAATTGATGCAAACTTAGACTATGTTCTCTGGGCGTGTCCCAGATTTGATACACATAGAACAGACTCAGAAGATCTCTTTTAAAAATTCTAAAATGCCCTCCTCTATATTGCTCATATCAAATCTTAGTAAACACCTCATTTAAAATCCCATCTCATATTCTACCGTACAAACTAAAAAGATACATAAGTCCAATCTCACTCGAACTGAGAAAATCGAGAAAAACTGTTTGCCTAAAAAACTCTCATATCGAATAAAATTTTGAATAATTTAGATACACTATTTGGGTAAAAATAATGTGCTCTTTCATATTTTGCAATAAAAAATTGATTTTGAAAACAATTTCTATTAGGAAATGGACTTGCAATTTTTTACTAGTCGCGGAAAGTCAAAGATACAAGACAAAAAGAACACAAAGTCACTTGCGGACGATGCCTTTATCGAAGAACTCGATCACGGCCTCAAAATACAACAAAAAAGCATACGTAAGGAACACTGTGTGTTCAGTGGCTGTCCCGAACTTACCCAAACGATCGTCGCTAGTGTATAGCCGAATCTAGCCGGGACTTATTTCCCTTGGATTTCCAATCAGAGCCCGAGCTATTTCACAAGTCTAAAACATACGTAAGGGCAAGCGATTCTTTTTGTTTGTATATTCGCCCCGCAATCGGTCACTTTTACAAGGCAAAAAAGACACAAAGTTCTTTAGGTTCTTTTTTATTTGTATGCTGATGACATATTACATGCCTTGTACAAATTTGAGGACACGCAAAGTGCTTTGTGTATCTTTTTATGTTGTATTTTTTTAACTTTTTCGACTTTCCTCATTTATAAACAATCGTTTTTTGCAATAAATATTAATAATCATTCTTTTTTATTGCCACAGTTAGACGCAGCTTTCTCTTACGAATCCAACGATACCAAAAACTCATTTTTCATAGAAATGTCACTTATGCATCTTTTTAGTTTGGACGGCAGTATTCAAATTTAAAAAAAATGCAAATCTTAAAATCTAAGTTACAATCTAAGCTCGCTAGGCTGCCCCGTGCGGGAGTGTCCTTGAAAGACGGCTCCTTTCGCGCGGAGTAGTCGGCCAGGTTTATTTTCAAATTCTGACGCCTTGCTACGTAATATTCGGGAAACCGAACTGACTGTACAATGTCTTCTGAGATGGCGCAGTTGAGCTCTGCCCGATACAGAGGGTCCAGAGACAGTGTGGCAACCTAGTGTCATTCTCGCTGAATGGCTCAGTTTTCTTATATATATAATTAAAAAAAAAGGTTAAACAACCACCGCAGGGTCCCACTGAGAGCAACTGCCATTTAAAAAATGACACCGGCTCCCTGTAGAACCGCGGTAAATCACACTTATGGCCACGTCTCACAACCGTGAGATGGGTGGTCACAAGGCACGATGAAATCACAACGACAGGCCGGCGAAACCCTCTTGTGTCTTGAGGACACGAAGCGACCCAAGGATGACAGCTTTCTGCAACCATCTCGCAAGTGCCTTGTTGGTTACAGTCGTTGCAGCTGTCTTTTAAGGTCTTGATACCTCTCCTCCTTTTATTTCTCCTTGGCTTTTTATGTTATGTTGTATTCGGACGGAGCCGCGAATTCGATCATGAATATAGTTCGTTTCTCGAAGTCTTGTAGAACGATGTCAGGCCTCGAGTGTGCAACGGAGACTGCTGTCCGAAAATCGTAGTTCCAGAAAATTTGGCACTTCTCGTTTTGGACAATTGACTCTATCTTTCTCGGAGCGTTCGGCATGGCAGAGTCGCGGCCAACACCGTAAGAGCGACAAAGATGGCAATAAAGCAATCTCAGGCCGCATTATGTCTACAGATATACGTAGTTCGTGAGTCGGACATCCTGATGATCTGAGGAAAGCAAAAGTTTGCTCTTTCGGCAGGGATTGTTTTTCTACATTTCTGTGAAAGTTTCCGTGCATTATCTTGTCGAGTAGCTGTTGGTGAAAATTTTCAACTTCTGCTTTCTTCACTTCGGCTTTTAAAAATGAAGCATCAAGATGGAGTAATGCACTTTCCTCACTTCTGATGTTAAAATTCAGGCCAAGGGTCTCGGCCGCATGCTCCGCGGCTTTGTAAAGGAGCGCTCCTGCGCCAATCATCTCGTGGTTCCTTACCTCAGGAGAGGATCTCTGCCATTCGCAACAGTGTAAGCTGTACTTAGAACAATTTGGTTATGAAGACACTGGAGATTCAAAATTCCGCGTCCGCCTTGACGGTGTGAAATGTATAATCGCGGAACTGACGAATTGATATGCAAGCTCTTATGCATATGCATGATCTTACGTGTGGTGATATCAAGGGTATTGAGCTCGTTTTTCGTCCATTGAACCACCCCAAACGAGTAGAGTTGAACCGGGATGGCAAGCATGTTACTCGCAGATACACTGTTCAACGTCGACAGATTGGAAGACCAAATCTGTCGAAGAAGATGCTTGTATCTGCTTCGGAGAGACTATTTCACTGATGTTACGTCCTGAATGCGGGTTTGAGGCACGCCCAGTTATGTATAGGTCTCTCCAGTATAAAGATGTCTGATAACACTTATATCCACAAGCTCAGGGTCCTTGGGAACGCCAGTAATCTTTCCATTCTTCAGATTAATTTTGGCACACTTGTCCAAACCAAAGTCCATCTCAATCTCTCCTGGGTACTTTCTGACGATATTTATAGCAGTTTGAAGTTTGCTTTTACCAGAGGCATAGATCTTCAGGTCATCCATATAAAATACATGAGTGACCTTATGCTCGCGCTGGTTAGTGTCGCCACAGAGGTATCCAGAAGAATTTCGTAGTGCGAGAGATAGAGGCAGAAGTGTGATGCAAAAAATCAAACGGCTCACGGTATCACCCTGAAAGACGCCCTTCTGGAAGGTGACGTTGTTCGTTGCCAAACGATAATTTCTAGATGGAATAGTAAATCTAGTTTTCCAAAGAGGCATCAATCTCTCTATGCATCTCACTATGTGTGGATGCACCTTCAAGCTTTCCAACAGACAGATGATCAGTCTATGAGAGATTGAATCGAAATTAGCAGGTTCTCTCGACAGCCTGCTACACCTTTTTTCGAGCCACGTTGTTCGTACATCTCTCGCCACACAGGCTCAATTCGTCGAATAATCCTGTTGTTTAGGACAGCTGTAAAGATCTTATACATTTTGTTCAAACAAGTTATTGGCCTGCAATTATCTGGGTTGGAGGAGTTGCCTTTTTCGGCAGGAGTATAGTGCGTCCTAACACCAGCCACTGCGGAATGGGCGTCTCCGACTTTATATATGAGGTGAATATGCGGGCCAAATGTTGGTGTGTAAAAGTAAACTTCTTCCTCCAGAAGTTCTTGATACAATCTGGTCCAGCAGCAGAAAGGTTCTTTGTGCCTCTAAGTGCTTCTTTCACCTCTACGGCAGTGATTGATGGACATTCCTCCTCAGATTTTATGAGGTTGTCGCAAAACTCTTGAAGCGGATGATATCGTCAGTATCTTCTTTCAGCTTCAGTGTCTTCGGGATCTTGTATACCTCTCTCCAAAAAGTGTCTACCTCCTTAGGCTTGGGTGGATTTTTTACAGAAACAGGGAGATCGCTGAAGAGGCGCGATGGGTCAGCGAGAAACTGTTAATTCTCCCTGATCCATCTCTCCCTCTTCTGTATTCTCCTCCTCGCGTCAGATAACAGCCGTATTTTTTCAAGAATATGCTGCTTGATTGTCAGCAGCTTTGACTTGTTCAGTGTGTGATTCAAGATCCTTAGTTCTTGGGCGAACTTTCAAACCCTTTCCGTGAACGGTCTACCAGATGTAATGTAGTCAATCACACATTGAACACGGAACGCATTCTGTCTTGCCCGTCCAATCTTCTTGTTCAGTTGATGCAAGCGTCTTTTGGTCTTTTGATCCATCGTCGGTTTTAGCCTTCGATTTGAATCAGCCAAAGCTCTCGCAGCACCATAAACTGAGCAATTGATGGTCCAGAGGTCGGACTCTTGCGAGATATCTCTACGAAGGGAGGCATCCATTTCAGCCAGATCTTGGGGCTTAGGAGGGACTTGCATGATAATGTTTCTCCTTGTACTGAAATTGCGATCATCTCTCAGAAGATGCCTGCTTTCTGCGGTTGGTCTTAATGTCTCTTCCTCATCTTCGTCTGCAGCTTGATCAAGCAGCGGTTGGGGAATCGCTCCGCGTACATATCCATTTTTCGGGAGGTATACCATTAAGCCATTTCCCTTTCGGGGTAGGCGTGACACTACCCGATTCGGGTAGTGTTTCTAGGTTGATAACTTGTAGTAAATAACTACAAGTGTGGGCTCACCACACCCACGATGTGCCAACAGCACTCAGTTTTCTCGAATGGTCACCCATACAAGTGCTAACCGCGCCCAACGCTGCTTAACTTCAGTGATCTGACGAGAACTGGTTTTTTCAGCGTGGTATGGCTGTTGGATAGTTGGCTTGATTTCGCAAAGACTGATGCGAAACGTGCTGAAGCTCTGGATCTTTCTGGCAGCACAGAGTGTGCATACGCGCCATAAAGCCTCGGTGAACAGGGATAATGCTGGCATCGTAGCAGTCTAGCTCTCAATGTGGGCGTTTCGTCGGTTCGTCGTCATGTTTCCATCTAAATTATTTTCAGCACCCCGAACTCTAGGATGATCGGCATTGTCTGCCGACCCATTGTCGGGTGCTCTACGCGTTCGATCGTTTTGAACCGCATCTACAACTTTTTGATGTTTTGGTGGTGTCATTGTTGTTCCCGCGAGCAGCTACGGAAAGGGTTCGTCCATCATTGTAGAGCCCAGCGTGCAAGGATAAGACTGCATACTCTGAGAGGTCGCCCGGTATCCCAGAGTCACCGTTTAAGACACCTCACCCAGCTGCCATTAAGCTTTCGGCACGATTGTTACGCCTCCGCTGAGGGGTTATTGCAACGAACATGCTTGCCGTCTCCGTAGTACTCTATTCATTTGCAGTAGTTCCATGGACGAAGGACGAGCTCAAATCCCTCGTTATCGGGTCCCGAAAGGTTATGCACATGAACAAATGCATGCACCTAAAGTCTTTTGTTCCACGACTTTACATCTCACGCCGTCAAGGTGGTCGCGGAATACTGAATCTTCAATGTCTTCACAACAGGATTATTCTGGGTACAACACATATAGTCGCAAATGGACGAGACCCTCTTCTTAAAATGATCAGGGTACACGAAGAAGTGGGCAAAGGGGCGTTTCTGTACCAAGCAGCGGAGGATGCTGCTGAAGCACTCAGCCTTGACTTCAATATCAGGGATGTCGTATGAGCTAACGTTTGCTTTCCTTAGATCACCCGGATTGAAGTCGGGCACGGAGGGCTTCATTTTGGTATGTCAGGACGGTGTAATTTCCACTCTAGCATACTGTCGCCACATTTTGAGCCAAGACATTCCCGATGATAGCTGCAGAGCGTGTCATGCACACCCCAAGCATCTAGGACACATACTATCTAGTTGTCCAACTCATGCGGGAACGACCTACATCCAAAGGCACAATGTGGCACTAAGAGTGCCTCATTACCATCTCTGTCACTCTTACGGCATTAGCCCAAATACCTCTCCGCTAAACGCTCCTAGAGAAATAGAGTCAATTGTCGAAAATGAGAAGTGCCGCATATACTGGAACTTCAGATTCTCGACAATTATTTCTGTTGCACACTCGAGGCCTGAAATAGTTCTCCTTGACTTAACGAACCATGTTCGTTATCGAATTTTCGGCACCAGCTGACAAAAACGTCACAGCCGAGGAGAAAGAAAAGAAAGAGAGGTATAAAGACATTATAAAGGAGTTGCGACGGTTATACCCGGAATATTCTGTTAAGGTAATCGTCTTGATCATCGGCGCTCTTGGAGGTGCCAAGGTTTCACTGGTTAATATCCTGAAAAGCATCCCTGCGTGTCAACAAAATGCTGAGACACTTGCTGGGAAAATGCAGGAAGCGGTCTTCCTTGGGTCGCTTCGTGTAACCACCTATCTCACGGTCGTGAGACGTGGTTACAGCTGAAATTTTACCGGGATTTCGCTGGGAGCGGGTGAAGTTTTTCAGATTAGCACCCACTCCCGGCGAAATCCTGCGTTTGTCCTTATGACAAACTTTTAAC
>CAKNYM010044361.1:42544-61633 GCA_932195095.1 Andricus curvator | reverse complement strand
ATATATATTACACTATAGATAACCAGTGCTTAAAATGGCGGCATCCGACCTTAAAATTGCGGCATCCGGCTAGGTTGGCACACTGTCTATGGACCCTATGTACTGCCCGAAGAAAGTGGAGAGCTTCAGTGCACACCTCTTGAAATGCGCGAAGCGGCACAACGCGCTACTCTGGATTTGCTGCCAGAAGAGTCGAAAAAAATATACGGTCAGAATTGATGTTTTCCTTGGGGGGGGGGGTGCCCCCCGAAACCCCTGTCGCGGGCTTTGCCCCCTGCACACCCACCAGGGTTTTACCCAGGATCCTCCGCGGTCCTTCTCACGCCACCTTCAAAGAAACTTACTGCCTTTTCATGATCTTGTTGTAAAAAGTATCATGCGTGTCTCGTAGCCCGTAGGCAGCCATTTTCGTGACTCGTGCACTGTTTTTGGATTCGTCTTCAGTTCGAGGCACCACGAGCGTCTCAATCCAAACAAGACGCCGTGTAAAGGATCCATTCAGTCGACCCAAATTCGCACGCGCTCTGCAGCCCTAGACCGCGCTGGAACGCACGTTATTTTCAAATTTGTCAGACTGCTCCTTGGCCCTTATGATAGGCAACTTAGCAAATTTTAATTCAGATAATAGCAAAATAGCAAACTCCTATATCCGACCGCCGTTATGTCGTATGATTGATCTCATGTTATAGAAATGTTTATATTTTAATTTATAAAAATAAAAAATTATATAATTATAATTATATTAAATAAATAAAAATTTCTATGCATAATATATTTTTATACATATTTCTATAATTTTACAATTTAATAATCTGAAGATTGTCGGTGTTTGAATAATAATTAATTATTTCTGAGCGTATAAATGATCTAAATCTTTGCTTAATGTAGGACCTGCAGTACTGTTTAATTTGTTATTATTCATACATTCTCGGGAAGCGGCTTTCTGTACAACAGTTGGCTTTGATTTTAGTGCCTTGGCTTGATTTTTTTGTCGAATTTTTCGGATTGAACGGAATGAGCATTGCGGTTGAATTTTTTTATTATGTAGTGAATTCGTTGGTGGGTATCAGTGTTGTTCCCGTTCACCGACACTTGAGTAATTATGCGCTCTACTTTTTACTTGTACTTTATAAGGACCTCGTCCTTCTGTACTGGACTTAACGCACCAAACACTCTCATACACTTTCATTAACATGGATTCTGAAATATCTGTCTTTTCCAGAATTCCTTCATGATCTTCCTCGTCTTGTGGCTTATAATATAGGGCACATCAATATTTATCGTCCAAAGCTTGCTGAGCTTTAACCCAGATATCTGTGCTCTCTCCATCATTTTCCATACACTTGGACTTTGAAAGGTTGAAATCTCTGATTATATTATGTAAATCTTTTTTTCCTAAAGCATGCAGTCTACCGAAATTTCCTAAATGTTTCTCTGGAACGCTTCCTCGAATGTCACTAATAATTCTATCAAATGGTACCCAAGTTTCGATACGCTCGCCTAATATTTTTCTCTCCTCTTTGTTACGTGGAAGATCAGCTACTGATTGCTTGTACCCGAAATGTTTTTTTTTTAAATCTCTATATGGATTTCATTACAGCATTTATTTATCTTCGATGATTTCTTCCATGCAGCTCTAATTCGCATAGAATCGTTCAATACTCTGGCCTCTCCCGATCAGTTGCAGCGAAAGTACAATTTGTTGTTGGTACTGCTCCGCTTAACGAAATGAGCAAAATTTAATTTAACCCTTGTGTTGCCACCCGGGTACCCGGGTACCCCGTCAGAAAACCTGAGCCTACTGGAGAAATCCTGACCTCGGATTTGGATTCAGCACGCCAAAAACCTTCGAAAAAGTATACTCGGGTTCCTGGTAAAATATTTTTGCCAATTTTTGTCGGCCTGTGTTATCCAACGCGCCGTCAGACACCGCTCATAACGCGTACTTTTTCGTTCGTTTATGGAGGCATGAAAACACGCCATTTTTTTTTCTAGGTAGGAATACTAGGAATACCTTCCTAGAATATGAATAATTAAATATTGATTGAATACACATAGTTATTTCAAGTTACAATGGACTTTTAACAACAATTTCGTGGGCGGGGTACCCAGGTACCCGGGTGGCAGATGCTGTGAGTTTTTTTTGGGTGGCAACACAAGGGTTAATTAAAAAATTAATTTCGAAAAAAAAAAAAAAATTTTTATCGTTTGATAGATCCAGAATTCCCCCATAATATAAAAAAGTACATTTGAATATAAGCATGAATGTATAGTATACGGGGTATTATACACGGTGTCCAAAAAGTCCCGGGACGGCTAAATATTTCCTCAGGCAAGATATTTTTCAGGGTGGTCAAGGTCATTCTTGAAGGAACTTTCAACAAGGAATTCAATGGTGACCTTTATTTTGATCTTGACCATGACCTTCACGGTCATTTCAAGGTCAAATTGATTTTTTTAAATAGGAACCTCTATTTTTGACCCCGAGAACTGAGAGAGCGGAAAACTTTACATCCAGATATGACCTTGACAAATCGAAAATTTGACCTGGAAAGGTCAGGGCAAGGTCAAACAACGTGCAGCAGGATGACTCGACTGGCATGCATTTTTGAAGAAAATGTCCTGGTGAAGGTTCTGGTCATAGACAAGGTCAAAGTCACCAATCGATCGGGAGTATAAAATGCTACAACTCTTGCGTTGAACATTTTCTTCATAAATGCATGCTGGTCGAGTCATCCTGCTGTACGTTGTTTGACCTTGCACTGGCCTTTCCAGGTCAAATTTTCGATTTGTTAAGGTCATATCTGGACGTAAAATTTTCCGCTCTCTCAGTTCCCGAGGTCCAAAATAGAGGTTCCCATTTTAAAAAATCAATTTGACCTTGAAATGACCATGAAGGTCATGGTCAAGATCAAAATAAAGGTCACCATTGAATTCCTTGTTGAAATTTCCTTCAAGAATGACCTTGACCGCCCTGAAAAATATCTTACCTGACGAAATATTTAGCCGTCCCGGGACTTTCCTGAAAAATATCTTACCTGACGAAATATTTAGCCGTCCCGAGACTTTTTGGACACCCGGTATATATTATTATATTATTGGTAGAAAAAAAATTGGTCATTTGGTTTATATAATATGTTTGAAAAATTAGAAAAAAATATCGAATAACAAAATTTAACTTAACAAGTGATTCGAGAACAACAAGAAATTTATTAATATAGGACAATACAGTTTAAAATTTTCCCAGCCGAAAGTTTATTGTCTGAGTGGTAGACTGACCGTAGGTTGGGACGCGGGGAATTCTGCAAGCACTGACCCTGTCTGGCGCCCTCAAACAATTGTTGAATATTCTTAAAATAAACAGATATTTTTATAATAATCCAAGAAATATTTTTAAGAAAATAAACGGTAGATTTGTAGCACCGAAAACATAAATATTTAACAAAGTGGTTAAACTTTCAACCAAGTGGTTTTAAGTAGTTGCAGTTGGAATTCAATGAAATGAAGAAATGCAAGGAATGCACGGAATTCATGCAATTTAAGGAATTCGCGGAATTCATGGAATTCTAGGAATTCACGGAATTCATGGAATTCTAGGAATTCCTTGGATTCCTAAAATTCCATGAATTCCATGAATTCCACGAATTCAGTGAATTCTTTGTATTGCATGAATTCAGTGAATTCTTTGTATTGCATGAATTCAGTGAATTCTTTGTATTGCATGAATTCAGTGAATTCTTTGTATTGCATGAATTCAGTGAATTCCGTGCATTCCTTGAATTCCACGAATTCCGTGAATTTCGAGAATTCCATGAATTCCTTGAATTCCATGCATTTCGCGAATTCCATGAATTCCGTGAATTCCATAAATTCTGTGAATTCCATGAATTCCATAAATTCTGTGAATTCCATGAATTCCGTGAATTCCATAAATTCTGTGAATTCCTTGAATTTCATAAATGAGCGCGCTCATCCTGCTACCTTTCTTTAGCGTGACGTAACGTAACGTGATGCTCGAGCGTAACGTAACGTAATGTGATGCTCGAGCGTAACGTAACGTGACGATTCTTCTGGATTCATTCCTGTGTACGAATGCCGCATCGCGCACTAAGATGTTTCAGTTTAAAAAAAAATTATTTTAAAACAAAAAGAACGATTTTTTAACCAAAGAATTCAATTTTCAACCAAACAGATGAACCTTCAACCAAAAACATATAAATATTTAACACAGTGGTTAAACTTTCAACCAAGTAGTTGTAGTTGGAATTCAAGGAATTCACGGAATTCGTGGAATTCATGGATTTAATGAATTCCGTGAATTCTATGCATTCCTTGAATTCCTTGAATTCCGAGAATTACACGAATTCCATGAATTCAGTGCATTCCGCGAATTCCGTAAATTTCATCAATTCAGTGCATTCTGTGAATTCCGTGAATTCTTTCAATGCCGTGAATTTCTTAAATTTCATAAATACGCGCGCTCATCTTGCCACCTTGCTTGAGCGTGACGTAACGTGACGATTCTCATGGATTCATTCCTCGTGCACAAATAACGTACCGCCCCCTAACAAGTTTCACTTAAAAAAAAATTATTTTAAACCAAAAAGAACGAATTTTCAACAAATAATATTTTTCAGTCACGAAAGAAAAAAAAAATTTCATCAAAATTGTTGAGCTTTAAAGACAAAAGACACATTTTCTGTACAACAGTTGAATTTTCAACCCAAAAATATCCATTTTTCATCGTGAAGATTATTTCCAGCCGTATTGAATTTCAATCAAAAAAGAGGACGTTTCAAACCAAGCAGATGAGTTTTCTATCAAAACAGAAAAAAATCTTTAATTATGAAAAATGGGAAAAATATACTTTCAGATAAAAAAAAATTGTAACGAAAGAGAACGGATTTTCAATCAAATTATTCAATTTTCAACCACAGAGATGAATTTCCAACAAAAATGATGAATATTAAAAAAAATACGAGTTTTCAACAA
The DNA here is from genome assembly GCA_932195095.1 of Andricus curvator. Taxonomy (NCBI): domain Eukaryota; kingdom Metazoa; phylum Arthropoda; class Insecta; order Hymenoptera; family Cynipidae; genus Andricus; species Andricus curvator. The sequence continues at coordinate 56,641 of CAKNYM010044361.1, read as the reverse complement.
ATAAGGATTTTTCAGTCACGAAAGAATAAAAAAGTTCATCAAAATTGCTGAGCTTTAATGCCAAAAGACACATTTTCGGTACAACAGTTGAATTTTCAACAAAAAAATATGAATTTTGTTAAATGAAGATTATTCCCAACCATATTGAATTTCATTAAAAAAGAGGACATTTCAAACCAAGCAGATGAGTTTTCTACCAAAACAGAGAAATCTTTAATTAAAAATAATCAATTTTCAACGAATAATGGGGAAAATACACTTTCAGATAAAAAAATTAATTTTAAACCAAAAAGAACGAATTTTTAGCCAAACAGTTCAGTTTTAAACGAAACAGATGAACCTTCAACCAAAAAAATAAATATTTATTAACAAAGTGATTGAAGTTGCAACCAAGTAGTTGTATTTTCAACGAAAAAAAACGAATTTTCAACAAAATAGTCAAATTTTCAATGAAAGGGATGAAGTTTTAACAGAACAATAACTTTTCATTCTGTCCATATTACAAACAATCTGGAGCACGTGCCAGCATCAGAGGGAAGATGCTGCTCCGAAATTGTATTTCTTCCTTCCTCCAATGCACGCTCTCTAATTGCAAATACTTTCAAGGATTTTATGCAAATACCTACGATATCAAGGTATTGTTTACAAATATTTCAAATTCGTTTGGCCTTCGTTCACACAAGCGTTCATAATAGCGTGCTCCTGAGGGCTTCGAGTTAAGAGATGTTTATGCAGGAAACGCAACGATGCTGCAACGCAACAGGATGTTGTGCCGAACTTATATTATTCTTGTATGTATACAAAATTTACCGTGGGATGAAGGCTGTGCATTTAATCATCATTTTTCTCATCTACGGAAAATCTTCAAGCGACCAATGGAAAATCTCCATACTTGTATGGGATATTTAAAAGTATGGAAAAAATTCCATATTTTCATATGGATAAACTTCGATTATTTCTTAAGGCTCTTTTACACCTTACGTCAATTGGTCTTTCATATCGTTTAACCTGACTTTTGATGACAGAAAAGTGAAAAAATTTTACACATCTTAGTCCTAAAAATGATATCTTTCCCGAGTGACTACATAACACAACTAAAATTTCTAGGCTTTTCTATAACTACAAATTATTTTGAAAGCGAAATTTTTCTTTTTTTACTGTTGGTTATCTACTGTTGGAAAATTTAATGCCAAATAAAAAGTCCCTGAATATTCGTAAATAATAAAGAAAGAAAGCTTTGTATAAATAAATATTGTTCATTAAACTTAATACTTTGATTCTAATGTATAAGCATGCCACAAAAATGTTTCATTTGGGTAAAAAGTAATTTAAAAATTAATTTTTTGCTCTCACACATTAATAAGTTATAATATTTCCATGAAACTCCGTCAAAAATATAGTATCCTTGCTGACATGTTTTACTAAAAAAAATAATGAACATTTTTTGCCAGTTTTCCAGTTGATTAAGATTATCATACTGTAAATCATTATATAATGTAGGGTGGTTTCCCCCATATTATTATAATTCATAATGTGCATTGATATTAACGGAGATATATTTTTATTGTTTTATTTTTATAAATAATGAAAGTGCGCGTCCTATAAAAAAGGTAGAAAGAAAAATTTTAGATCTAATTGAGGCGAACAATTTTGTTATCAAAGATTTTATTGTACCTTGTGTCGTTTTTCCAAAAACTTGATATGTTTATTAATCATGATATTTTTCACTATTAGAACAAAAATTACGCGTCCTATCAAAAAATAATTTATAACAAACATTTCGATCTTTTTTTGGTGAACAACTTTTGTCTGTTCACTTTTTTTTCTTATCTTGTGTCGTTTTTCCAAAAGTTTTAATGTTATTTTAATGTTGTTTTTTACGGTTGAATCAAAAACTATACGTCCTTTCAAAAAATGATTTATAATACATTTGTAGATCTTTTTTAATTTAAGATCGAACAGAAACATGTTTTTTCGTGAATAATTTTAAGCAAAAAGAGCATGAAGAAGATTCACAATTAAAAAACAGACTGCTAAACTATTTCACTTTTCGGCATATTAGAGACAAACATAGCCAATGAAAAAGGAGGGAGCAAAAGGGAAAAACTCAACCAAAACCAACATCTCACTTTTTCTTTTCTCTGTCCTTTTGTACTACTAGGGAACCGACATGTTTCGGGGCCAATTTAGACCCCCTCATCAGGGATTATTTATAGGAAAACTACAAGATCTGATTAATAGATTCTTATGCTAGGTACAAATCAAACATAATACCTGCAATTAAAAACAGATATATACATATATACATTTCCCTTTTTAAAACGGTTACTTTATCTAATTTTGCATTCATTAGTGAAAAAGGTGACAAAGATATAAAAATTATTCTTTATAATGAGAATAAAAAAAGCAATGATAATAACCAAAAAGGAAAACTTTTTTGCTGATCCCAATATTTATTTTTGTTAATTAAATAAACACCCTGATGTTTATAACAGGTTCTCACAAAATATCAATGATATTTCCTCATTTCAATTCATTTCTTTGAAAGTAATAATATTCAAAATTCGATCTATTCAAATAATTGTTTAGAATTAAAAAATTGTAATGATCAGCTTCCTGTGTACTGATGCATATATTATAATCTAATATTTTTCACACAGTACATCACGACACTAATTAAAATCCTGTTGAAAGTCACAAAACACAGTTTTGAAAATTGATGAAGTTTTATTTTAATATATATTAAAAAATTAAAAGTTAATATATTAGAAAGATAATCTTTCGCAAAAATTTCTCAAAAAGACGAGAAAATTAAAATCCCGGTGAATATTGTTAAATTAATTAAATTTTTTATTTAAATGAAAATAACACTATCGAAAAATACGTGGTGAATTATTCAAAGTCACGAGGACAACTAACATTCATTTCTAACACGAAAACTCTCAAAGCATTGCCAAATTTTTTAAATCATTCCATCCCACTTTTTAGAGAGAGAGAAGCATTTAACCAAGATCCTTTTTTTATACATAGCAAGAAATTTCACAAATCTGAGAAAAAACCCAAACTGTGAGAAATCTTTCCAAAAATCATTATCAATTATTCAGAAATGAATACAAAAACAAGATATCAAAAGTCATCTGAAAATAAAAAGACATAAGTAAAAAAAAATGTAGACAAATTCAGCATAAAACTTTATCCATGGATAATATATTACAAAGGTACTCATTGGTATATAAGAGAAATTACGCACATATTTTATATATGGCATCTTCTTTAGATAAACTTTGGTTATAGGTAACGAGGGTATCACAACTTATTTTTGATAAGTATCTGGGTGATTTTTTAAATTTGAAAAATATGTACATCCTATCCCGTGTAGTAATGGTAACAGGGATCCGACCGGGAGCCGGCCGGATAGCCTCAGTTTAAACCGGGCGCTGGCCGGGGATACCGGCCGGGATCCGGCTAAAAACGTCACGGTAAACTGGTCGGATTCCGGCTTTCATACCGGCCGGGATCCGGTCGGGTAATCCGGCCACAGAGCGGTTAAAAAATGTTCCTTCTGGCGAGAAATTGGTAACTTGTTTTGTCTTTTAAGGCTCATCGTAAAGAATACGGTGAACTTTAAATGTCAAATCAAGTTAATAAATTCTCGTGAGGAAATTGAAGAAGAATTTCAATAATTGATGCTAGAATCTGCTAGCAATGGTTTTATTTTGGAAAACACGTGGTGATTTGAGGTTAGGAAGGAAGAAAGGAAAAAAATGAATACACAACACTATAAATTAATTAAAAATACTAATTATCCACGCAGTAAGTGGGGTTTTCGAACTGATTACTGAAATAAGGTTCATTTTAATTATGGATCGCGGTTTTATTTGCGAACTTCGAGGAGACGACACGTGCATTCTCGTTCTAGGTTCGAAACTGATACTTACAAGTGTCTACGCCGACGCCAGCGCAGAAGGCGTCAGACATGGCGGTAAATTTGAAAGTGTACAGACTAAAAATTGTCTGAAAATAGAGAAAATTATAAAAATTGTAATAAATCTGCTGTTGCACATTGCAGAATCGATAACAGTTTTATTTAATAAGTTAAAACATTTTAAAAAATCAAATCTTTTTTTTTTAAGAATTCAAAAAGCTAGTTTCTGTTTTGCTGATCTGATAAATCTTTAAATTATACTTTTCAGATAATAATTCATCTAGTATCCGTAAATACGTCTTTGATAATGTCACGGCTCTTAAAAAATGTGTAATTTCTACAAAAAAAAGTATCCTGACTAGGTGATTCGAGAAAAATATAGCCCGGCCGGCTCCCGACCGGTTTCTGGCCATGAAACCCAAACAGGGGTAGCCCGGCCGGGATCCGACCAGAAAACTTGTTGTAGTAGGGCGAACCGGGGCAATTTCTGCACGGGATATGGCAACCTTATTTTTTGATAATTACCAGGATGACATTTTAAATATATTATAACCTACATCACGTGTAATTGTAAAATATTGTAAAAACATGAAAATATGTAATATGTAATATGTATGTGTCCAAACTTATTTTTGATAAGTATCAAGGTAATTTTTCAATTTGAAAAAAATATGTGCATCCCATTAGCAACCTTATTTTTTTATAAGTATCCGGATGACATTTTTTATAAAAAATATGATAACATACATCATGTGTAAATTAAAAAATAGTTAAAACCTGAAAATATGTAAATTATGAATATTAAGGAAAATATATCATAGTGCACAGATCTAATATTTGTGGGTGATTCTGTACCAATCTACATATTTAGATTATTACATTTTCCAAATAGGAAAAGAATCAATCCAATCACTTTTTAATGTATTTCTATATTGCTAATATTTAATGCATTCTTTTTACAGAAATTTGAATAGAAAAATTTCTTTCGGCAAATTGAGGTAAAATTATTCAGGCTCAATTAAAAGAATTCTCAAAATGTTCATAAGCAAACCCTGCAGATTGGAACGAATCATGAGTTTAGTGTTTTATAGGTGATCAACTTTTGTCTATTAATTTTTCTTCGCATCTTGTGTCGTTTTCTCAAAAATTAAATTTTTAAATTTAGAAATGTTATATTTTATGTTTGAAACAAGAACTACGCTTCCTATCAAAAAATGATTAACAACAAATTTTCAGATCTTTTTTAGGTGAACAATTTTTGTCTATTAATTCTTTTTACATTCTCATTGAGAAGGTATTGGTTTGATGTCAAATTTGACTTAGTCGGTTTTCATCAAATCTCCACGTTTTGAGACCCCCTGAGTCAGAAAATACTATGTTTGCGAAGGTGTCTGTCTGTTGTCTGTAGTCTGTCTGTCTGTAGGCACGACAACTTTCGAAAAAATTATCAGATTGGATTGTGCTTTGGCACACTTTTTTAAGGTCTAAAAAGAAAGAACAACTTCGTTGAACAGCTATTTTGGACCAAAATTCGAAAAGTTAAAGCATTTAAAAAATTTGTTAAACCATTTTTTTCAAAATTTAAAAATTCTATGTACGGCTATTTATAGTACTCGGGATCTCGAATAATTTATCCAAATGACTTTTTTCGATAAAAAGGAAATTATCAGAGTTATAGCATTTTCAAAATTCAAAAAAACAAACGAAAATGAACAAAGCCAAACAGCGCACGATATGAAAAAAAGTCAAGAGAAGAAAAACCTTGCTTTTTGAAAACCCTATAAGACTATCATAACAACTTTTTGAATTTTTTCGAAAAATCGAAAATTCAAATTTTCATCGAAAAAGAATAATGAAAAATAAAAAATTTCATTTTGCGGTCGAGCTATGCAAGATACGAAAAAAATGAATCAACAAAAATTGTGCACCCAGAAAAGATCTACAAATTTGTTATCAATCACTTTTCCACAGGACAGGTAGTTTTTGTTTTATTCGTAAAAAACAGAAAAATGAAAAAATTCAATTTTTGGACAAGCGCCACCAGCTATGAAAAAAAATAATGAGACAAGAGTTATTCACACAAAAAAGCGCTACAAATTTGTTATCGATCATTCTTTGATATGATGTGTTGTTTTTGTTTTATTCGTAGAAAACGACATTGAAAATAAAAAAATTAAATTTTTGGACAAACGACACAAGCTATGAAAAAAATGAATGGACAAAATTTGTTCTTCCAAAAAAGAGTAAGAACTCATCTCAATTCGTCATCAATAATTGTTTGATAGGATGAGTAGTTTTTGTTTTAATCGTAAAAAATAACATTATACATAAAAAATAACATTTTTTGAAAAATGACACAAGGTACGAAACAAAAAAATAAACAAAAGTTCTTCAGGTAAAAAGGATCTCCAAATTTGTTATAATTAATTTTGAGATAGGACGAGTAGATTTTCTTTTAATTATATCTACAAATTTTCTCCGAACCACCTTACGCTAGGATGCGTATTTTTAGTTTTAATCGTAAAAAATAACATTGAAAATAAACAAATTAAATTTATGGAAAAACGATACAATTTGCAATAAAAGGTTTGATAAAAATTTGCAAATATTACAGTAATCATGAAAAATAAAATTTGTACTTCATTTTGTAATATCTGAATAAGCAGCCCCAAACTGTGGTACAGAAATAAATATAATATACATTTGATATAATTGAGTTGAACATAATGTAGAAAAGGTCGTATTTTCGACAAAATCGAGTGCGAAGCACAAGATACGTGATGAGAATGTGTTCGTTAAAGCCGAAGGAGCTTTAACAAAAGAGAATTCACAATTACTAAATTACAGTTGTCAATGCGTTGACCTTTCATTTTAAAAGGCCTGCGCACAAATGTGAGAGAATTGCAAAGACCGAGCGCGTAGCGCGAGGAAAATACATTATCGAGCGTGAAGAGCGAGATAAATACATCATCGAGCGCGAAGCGCGAGATAATTATATTTTCGAGCGCGTAGCGCGAGAACCAACAGTCGCGCGCCCTAGGCGAGCGAAGCGAGCCTCGCGCATAGAGCGCGATGAGAATGTGCCCGCGCGGCGGGCAGATTTTTGTATCTTGCATAGCTTGACCGCAAAATGGATTTTTTTTAAACTTTCTCACGATTAAAACGAAAAATATGCGTCTTATCAAAAAAATTGTCTCGAGAAAATTTGTTTATCTTCTTGAGACGAACAATTTTGCTTCTTAATATTTTTTTAATTTCTCGTACAGATTTGCTGGAAAATGGAATGTTTTATTTTTTTTTTTAAACATTTTCGATGGATAAAAGCAGAACCGTTAGTCAAAACAGACCGGTTGGCAAACTCGTCCTTTCTTTTCAGGACTTAAAAAAAGGTACCAAAGGTCTATCCAATCGGATAATTCTTTGAAAAGTTACTGTATTTATAGTCTACAACGACGACAGACACTGAAATAAAATCCATTTTTCCTCAGAATCAGTGAGTCCGAAAACGTCGAGATTTGATAAAATTGGTGAAAGTTATTTTTCACATAAAACCAATACCTTCTTATTAAGATAAGAATGTAAAAATACTTATTTTTTTTCGGATATTTAGCCAAAAATGTCTGTCTTACTGTGATATCCCGATGTTTAATTTTTATTTTCTCGGAACAGAATAATTTTTTTGGATCAAACATTTTCAAATTTTATTTAGCATCCCTATATTTTGGGTGTAGATTTTTTTTTTGCAAGAAATTGAAAATTCGTTTTTTAATCGCTATCCAAAGCCGACTTTGAAAAGCCATAAAATTTTAATCTCAAAATTCTCGTTCGATTTTCTCGGAATTGGCTAACTTTTTTAAATTAAGCTTTGTTTACCTGTATTCAGAAATTTAATATTTCGGAAGCATGTTTTTATTTTGTTTTAAACTAAAAACAAAGAAGGAATTTTGTTATCTCAATCCGCAGCCAAGCCTGTTTCTATTTTTGGTTAGTGTCACTTTGAAATTGTCAACTTCCAGATCTATTTCCTCGGACCTGGATAACTTTATTTAATCATAATTTTTTCGCCTCATTTTCATCAATTTGTCAAAGAAGTGGACTTTCGTTTCATCTTTAAATAGTTGTTTCGATTTTACAGCATTTTTTCCCCTCTTATGAAAAATTCCCATTTTATTGGTTATCTGGTTCTGTACTGCAACCTTTCAATAAATGCATACTTAAGGAAGCTTTCTGATCTGCAAAAATATTAAAAAAAAAAAAAAACATTTCCCTACACAAATATATTAAAACTATGAAATATGAATAATAATAATAATAGTAGAGTTAAATTCGACTATTTGAATTTGATTCGAATTTTCTATAGGGCTTCATTTGCCGCGCTTTCTAGACATATTTGTCACATAAATGTATTAAATTATTTTATTTTTATATCAAAGTTTAATTTTTAAACTCAAGAGTATGAAAAATGTGACATTTATGTTCATGATGAAATTTTGCACATACGGTTAATTTTTGCTACTTCTATTAAAATGTTGAGCTTCTCTTTACATATTGATCCTGTTATATGATGAATACCTCAGAAAGAAATATGAAAAAATCTGAAATTTACAGGGTATTTCAATCAGTTCTTGCTCGAACAATCCTGTAAATTTGACTTTGGTCTCAGGATTTTTCTTCTGATATAGCTATATATTTCTTCTAATATTTGATTAAATTTTCAAGATTTTCCTTAATCGTGAATAGCGAGTAAAAGACCTTTTTTGGTTCAAAATCAACTATTTTGTGAATATTTTTTTAAAATTATTTTTTTAACTGAAAATTTAACTATTCCATGTTTGGTTGAACATTTATCTTCTTCAGTTAAAAATTCAACTATTTGGTTGAAAATTTCTGTATTTTGTTGAAACTTTGTCTTTTGTGGTAGAAAATTAATCTTCTTGGTGAATTATTCACATTTTTGGTTGAAAAATTCATGTATTTTGTTGAAAATCTATCTTTTGTGGTAGAAAATTAATCTTTTTGGTTCAAACTTGCTTTCGTTGGCTTAAAAATTACCTTTTTTATTATTGAAAATTAATTTTTAGAATTGAAAATTTAACTATTGCATGTTTGGTTAAACATCAATCTTCTTCAGTTTAAAATTCAACTATTAATTTGAAAATTTCTGTATTTTGTTGAAACTTTGTCTTTTGTGGTAGAATATTAATCTTCTTGGTGACTAATTCACCTTTTTGGTTGAAAATTCAAATTAAGTTGAAAATTTCATTAAAACTTAACATATTTGGTTGAAAATTCATTTATTTTGTTAAAAAATTATTCTTTCATGGTAGAAAATAATTCTGTTAGTAGAAAATTCATTTGTTAAGTTGAAAATTTATATCTTTCGGTGAAAAATTATTTTATTTGCTTAAAAACTTATTTCTCTAACTGAAAATTAAGCTACTCTATTTTTGGTCAAAAATTTTTTTTTATAGTTGTAAATTCATCTAGTTTATGAAAAATTTATCTTTTTTTTGGTACAAAATTAAGCTTTTCAGTTGAAAATTGCATTAAAGATTATAATATTTGGTTGAAAATTCATGTATTTTGTTAAAAATTAATATTTTTTGGTAGAAAATTAACCTTTCTGGTTGAAAATTCATTTCTTTGGTTGAAAATAAGTTTTTTTTTTAGATTGAAAATTAATAAATAAATACTGAAAATTTGACCAAATTTTTTGTCAAAAAATTTTTGTTCATAGATATTTAATCTTTTTGGTAGAAAATTGGTCTTTTTCGGTAGAAAACTCATTTGTTTGGTTGAAAATTTAACTATTTTGTTGAAAATTTATTTTATTTGCTTAAAAACGTATTTCTCTAACTAAAATTTAGCTATTCTATTTTTTGTTGAAAATTTATCTTTTATAGTTGTCAATTAATCTATTTTGTTAAAAATTTATCTTTTTTTGGGTATAAAATTAAGCTTTTTAGTTGAAAATTTAACTATTAGGTTGAAAATTCCATTGAAAACTAAAATATTTGGTTAAAAATTGATGTATTTTGTTAAAAATTATTCTTTTTTGGTAGAAAATTATCTTTTTAGTTGAAAATTCATTTCCTTGGTTGAAAATTAGTTTTTTTTTAAAGTGAAAATTAATTTTTTTAACTAAAAATTTAACTAAATTTCTTGTCGAAAATTGTTTTTTCATAGACATTTAATCTTTTTGGTAGAAAATTAATTTCTTTGATTGAAAATTTGTTTTTTGTTGGTAGAAAATTAATTCGCTTGGTTGAAAAGTTAACTATTTTGTTGAAAATTTATTTTATTTGCTTGAAAACTTATTTCTCTAACTGAAAATTAAACTATTCTATTTCTTATTGAAAAGTTTACTTTTTATTAATGCAAATATTTGTGTTTTAAATTAAACTTTTTTCTTTAAATTCGTCTTTATGACTTGAAAACTCAACATTTTGGATGAGATTTTTTTTCTTTATTGATTGAAAAATCTTTCTTGGTTGAAAATTCAACTCTTTGTTGAAAATTCTTATTTTTTAGTTTAATTTAACAGTTTTTTAAATTGAAAATTAAAATATTTTTTGGTGTAAATATCAACTATTACACTTTTTGTTGAGCATTCATTTTATTTATCAAAGATTCATCAGTTTGGTTGAAAATGTAACTATTTTGTTGAAAGTTCCCTTTTTCTTGGTTGAAAATTAATTATTTCAACTAAAAATGTAGGAATAAAATTTAACATTAATAAATCTTAAATTTTTGTCAGTTCCGCTATGCACACAAATGTGACATTCCTTATCACTGCCCTTCAAATACTTAAGCATTTACCAGATTTCTTAACAATCTGTCAGGATACTATTTATTCATGTATAAATAGGAACAATCCATGTTGTGTACGTTAGCTGACTCCTAAAAAAGATGGTGACAGCCAGAAAAACAGTGTCCCGTTCCGCCCCATGATTGTACTTTTCATTTAAATCTAAACAGGAAAAGCTTGTTTTCAAAAGATTCATAAAACTTGATTATTAAATTAAAATTCAATAATCATGCTTCAAAATAAGCGTTATAAAAAAATGTATATTTTGACATTTTGACTAATTAATTTCTATTTAAAAATACTTCAAAATAACTTACGAGAAAATCGGGTGTCTTATCTCACTCCCGTGCCCCGTCACGCCGCGGTGTCCCTATAAAACAAGGGTAGCGACGCAGGTATCTTCAGTGATTGGTTGCTCGCGCATCGTGTATCATCGCGTTGTACTTAAAGTTGCTATTTGTTTTTTTTTAACAAAGACAAAATAATTTAAATAATTTCGATATGGCTTGTGATATTTTAAAAGAGCCCATGACGTGGGTGTGTGTTTTTTTCATATTTTTTTACAGCATTTTTTTGTATGTAATTTTGACAATAGAAGTAAAACCTGTGGAATGGAGTCATAAAGTGAATCGCCCAGTGGACGATTTTCCATTTCGGCAGGCTGCATAGGTTGCAGCCTGGGGCAAAAAAATTTGGGGGGCGGCAGAATATTCGTGCCTAAGTTAGCCCAAGGGCAACAAACATCGTAATCCGTGACTGGAATCACTGATCTAGTTAAATAATGATATTGAAATCACTCAAAATTTAGTAAGTTTAAATTGAAAATTTACAAAAAAGTCAATTTCAATCGCTCAATTTTGTGCAATTTCAAATTGAAAGTCTTAATATTTAAACAATTTTCAGTGTTTCTTCTTCCATCATTATAATTTCAATTGCAGTAAGTCAAAACATTCAATATTTTGTTGTTATAAAATTAAGTCCTACAATGCAGGGGTCACAGTCAGTCCCCTATATTCCCTTTTCCCCCTTTTTTCTCAAAATCCTCTATAACCCCTATATATCTGAGAATTTTCTTTATTTTGTTCCCTGTTTTGAAGCTACGATTAATTTTTTCAACATTGATAAGAAACTCGTGGTCATGAAGTTTATAGAGAATTTACGATATGCCCATAAATTTTGAACAATTGTACGTTATGTTATTGTTTAACATAAGAAAATGGTATTTCCAAACAAAAATCGTTATAATTTGAACAAGATTTAGAATATATTTTAACGACTTTGGATTGCGTTGGTATTTTTCGTCGAAAATTGGTATTTTTAATTTTAAAAATCCGCTCGCTGCGTGGGCACATTCTTTAGAATATGTGGTTAAAATATTACATTAAACAATGCATTTTTGTAGACGTATTATGGATCTGGCGAAAACCCGAGCCATTTCAAGAGATTCTCATTACAATATACACATCCGTGTAAATATTTTCTGATCTGGCTTTGGCTTAATCTTCATTAAAGTGACTCTCAATTTTTTTCCGAGAATAATATAGTATTGTAGTTTTTTATTCATGATTGATTTTTCATAAAACAAGAATTTATTGTCATTTATTAAATTATTTCATAATATAGCCGGACACCATTGCTTCTTAACGTTTTTTTTCGTATCTGGTATAGTTTTGCTGTAAAATCGAATTTTTCACTTTTGAAAAAGCTTTTCCGATGAAAAACATGAAAAACGTGGAATTGACACGGAATTTTTATATACCTGGAAAAACCAGAAATTTTCAGGGAACTTTTTTCAAAGTCAGGAAATTTTTTCAAGAGCGTCCTTGATTTTTTTTAAATTGCAATACAAAATTGAATAACAATGACTCTTCATTTATCAAAGTAGCTAACTATTTTGTGCTTCTCGTTTTTTTTTTGTTTGAAATTAATTTTTTAACTGAACATTTGAATATTTTATTTTTGGTTGAAAATTGATCGTTTTTAGTTAAAAATTCATGTATTTTTTTGAAAATTGAAGTATTCCAGTTGAAGATTCATCGTTTTAGTTGAAAATTCATCACTTTGATCGGGATTTTTTTTTAATTAAGTTTTTTAACTGTAAATTCAACTATTTGGTTGTAAATTTGCCTTATTTAGTTAAAAATTAAACTGTTTCTTCGAAAATTTCATCTATTTTGTTGAAAAATCGTCTTTTTGGTTTAAAATGAATCTTTTTGCTTAAAAATTATTGTTCTTGTTTGAAAATTCATCACTTTGGTTTATAATTTTTGTGTGTGTAGAAAATTAATGTTTTTAACTAAAAATTCAATTATATTTGGTTGAAAATTTGTCTTCTCTAGTTGAAGATTCAACTATTTCGTTGAAACTTCATCTATTTTGTTGAAAAATCTTCTTTTTTGGTAGAAAATGAATCTTTTTGTTTGAAAACGATTTTTTTCTCTTCTGAAAATTCATCTTCTGGGTTAAAAATTGAAGTATTTAAGTTAAACATTCATCATTTTAGTTGAAATGCCAACTTTTTGGTTGAAAATAAAACTACTTGGTTGAAAGTAAAACTCTTTTATTGAAAATTCATCTACATGGTTTTAAATTCATCTATTCTAGTTGAAGCTTCATCATTCTAGTTGAAAAGGCATCACTTTGGTTGAATTTTTTTTTGTTTAAAGTAGTTTTTTTAACTGGAAATTCAACTACTTGGTTGAAAATTCGTCTTTTTTAGTTGAAAATTCAACTATTTCCTTGAAAATTCATCTATTTTGTTGAAAAATCGTCTTTCTTGATAAAAAATTAATCTTTTTGTTTTTCAAAATTAATCTTCTTGTTTAAAAATTCAAGTATTCCAGTTAAACATTCATCATTTTAGTTGAAATGTCATCTTTTTGGTTGAAAAAAAACTACTTGGTTGAAAGTAAAACTCTTTTATTGAAAATTCATTTACATGGTTTTAAATTTATCTATTCTAGTTGAAGATTCATCATTCTAGTTGAAAATTCATCACTTTGGTTGCATTTTTTTTCAGTAATTATTTGAACTGGAAATTCAACTACTTGGTTGCAAATTCGTCTTTTTTAGTTGATAATTCATCACTTTCGTTAAGTTTTTTGTTTGGTGGAAAATTAATATTTTTAACTGAAAATTAAACTATTTGGTGGAAAAATCGTCCTCTTCAGTTGAAAACTTAACTATTTTATTGAAATTTTCTATTTTGTTGAAAAATCGTCTTTTTGAAAAAACAATCTTTTTCATTAAAATACAAGTATTCCAGTCAAATATTCATCATTTTAGTTGAAAGTTCATCACTTTGGTCAACAATTTTTTTGGTGTGGAAAATTAATTTTTTAAATTGAAAATTCAACTATTTGGT
>CAKNYM010044361.1:0-42534 GCA_932195095.1 Andricus curvator | reverse complement strand
TTGGTGTGGAAAATTAATTTTTTAAATTGAAAATTCAACTATTTGGTAGAAGGTTCAACTTTTTCGTTGAAAATATGTCTTTTTTAGTTGAAAATTCAACTATTTCGTTAGAAGTTCAGAAATTTTGTTAAAAAATCGTCTTTTTTTGGTAGAAATTTAATCTTCCTGTTCGAAAATCAATCTTCTTGTTTAAAAATTTACGTATTCCAGTTAAATATTCATCATTTTAGTTGAAAATGCAGCACTTTGGTTCAATTTTTTTTTTTTTTTTTGTAGAAAATTAATTTTTTCAACTGAAAATTTAACTATTTAATGGAAAGTTTGTCTTCCTCAGTTGAAAATTGAACTATTTCGTTAAAAATTCATGCATTTTGTTAAATAATCGTCTTTTTTGTTAGAAAATTAATCTTTTCGTTTGAAAATCGATCTTTTCGTTCGAAAATTAATCTTTTTGTTTGAAAGTTCAAGTATTCCAGTCAAATATTAAAAATTTTAGCTGAAAATTCAACACTTTGGTTGAAAATTTGTTTTTTCTGGGTGGAAAATTTATTTTTTCTACTGAAACTTTAACTATTTGGTTGAAAATTCAACTATTTAGTTGAAAATTTGTCTTTCTTACTGGAAAATTTAACTATTTGGTTTGAAAGTCATACATTTTGTTGAAAAACTGTCTTTATTGGCAGAAAATTAATCTTTTTCTTTGAAAATTAATCTTCTTCTTTGAAAATTCATCTTTTTGGTTGAAAATTCAAATATTACAGTTAAACATTCATCATTTTAGTTGCCAATTCATCTTTTTGGTTGGAAATAGAACTTCTTGGTTGAAAGTTTAAAATTCATCTATTCGAGTTGAAGATTCTTCATCTTATTTGAAAATTCATCACTTTAGTTGACAATTTTCTTCTGTGGAAAACAAGATTTTTTTAACATAAAATTGAAGTCTTTTATTTTTGGTTGAAAATTGATCCTTTTTAGTTGAAAATTCAACTGCTGGGTTAAAATTCATATATTTTTTAAAAAATCTTATTTTTTGTAGAAAATTAATCTTTTTAATTGAAGGTTCAACTATTTGGTTAAAAATTAATATACCTTGTTGAAAATGAAATATTTTCACCTGAAAAGTTAGAAATTTGAAGCGGTTTATATTGAATTTAATATAGTACACGCATTAATTTTACCCAAATATGCACTGAATTTTAAGTAAAAGAAGATAAAATAAAAATTTGTTTGAACTATTATTCAAATTCATGGACGTTAGAGGCAATTTTAAGAAATGATTGATTATATTTTGAGTATTGTTTAATTATTTAAGTAATCGATGGTGCTAACATATTTAAGAATATCAATGAACTAAATTGAAATAATTATACCTGGAAAAAACTTCAGACCGAATCCATTTCAAATCAGACAGACTCTACACTTGAATTTGCAGAATCTGTCGGGGACGAGATATGTTGCTTTTAAGAGGAAATTAGGCGATAAATATTTTCTCAAAACCCCACCCTCATATTTTTGGCCATTTTTTTCAATTTGTACTTTCATAAGGATTATATCTTGTGAGTTTTATGCGGGCTAAATAACTTTTGTGGCCAGGAGAATTTTTTTTTATACAATCGAATTTTCTACTTTTTCTCGAAAACAATGACAGATACGAAAACATGTTAAGATAAAAGTTTGCGCGTCTGGAAAGGTCTATGAAAAATACCTCTTGTTTCTTTGCGATATATCTTTCATCGTTTACGAAGAAAATTCAAAAATTACATTTTAGGGAAAAACTTTTTTCGGCATTCAAAAATGGTTTAGCCCGCATAAAGCTATTACGATATCTTTCTTATATAAGCAGAAATCGTAAAAAAATATGGGAACAAATAAAAAAGGTGGGATTTTCCTGAACCAACTTTAAATGCACAGTCATAGCACATAGATTTTTTTTCCATATATATAATTAACTATTTAACTATAATTCACTTTCAGTCCGTTAAAACAAAATAGGGTAATATTCGATGTGAAAATATGAATTCTCAATAAAAATTCATTATAATAGGGTGTCTAGCGGTTCTTAAAAAAAATTCCAGGACTTTTCCAGGTTTTCTAGCACGAAAAAATTAATTTTTCCAGGTACCTTTTTTTTCAGTGAAAAAATACTTTTTATCGCACCTCTATTGAAACTTCGAGTTTCGATACCTGTAGAGCGGGTTGAAACATGGTGTTTGCATCCATAGGGTTGAAAAATTTTGTTTCAGCTCTAGTTTCAACCCGCTCTATAGGTACCGAAACTCGAATTTTCAATAGATTTGCTATGAAAAATAATATGCATTACTCGGAATGTAGGTCTAGTGGAATTAAAAAATGTGTCACATGCGAAATTTCTTATACACCCCCAAAATCTGATTTTATGGTAAAAAAAACGGTTTTTTTGGTGACAGTTCCTTTTCTCACGGTAAAAAGTCACGACGCTACAATCGAAAATATTTCAAAGCTTCCCATTTTTTACACTTTAACAATAATTTAATGACATTTTTTAACCGATAGTTTTTAAATAAAATTGTCAAAAAAATAGTTGAATTTTTAACTAAGCTGTAGAATTTTCAACTTACAAAGACGAATTTTCAACCAAATGATCGAATTTTAAACAAAAAAGATTAAACCTTAACCAAAAGCAGTTGCTTTTTCAACGAAATAATTAAATTTTTTAGAAGACAGTTTAATTCTTAACACAAAAGATTAATTTTAAATCCAAAAGGACGAATTTTCGGTCCAAATAGACGAATGTTCAACAAAACACCTGAATTTCCAACCAAAAAGTAGGAGTTTTCAACAAAAAGATGAATTCTCAACGAAAAATTAAAAGTTTATATTTCAACAACAAAAAAACGTATTTTCAACAAAGGGAAAAAATGCAACGAAAGTGTTGAATTCTCAAAAAAAATTATATGTTGAACAAAATAGTTCCTTTTTTGACACAATAATTGAATTTTTAACCTACAAAGGTAAATTGAAGGATTGCAGTCCAGAATTAGATAACCAACAAAATCGGAATTTTTCGGGAGAGCGACATAACATTCGGTTAAATTTGAAATTACCATTTAAGATAAATCAAAAGTTTACTTCCGAGGTAAAGTGTTTCTGAATTCAGGCTAAAAGAGTATAATTAAAAAATGTATCCAGTTTCGAGAAATAGAATGTGGAATTGAAGAATTTGGAGGTTCAAATTTCATGGGGTTTGAAAATTGTCTTTGGATAGCGGCCAAAAAAGTATTTTTCAATGTTTAAAAATTTTAAAATTTTGCTCCGTAGATATGGGAAGAATGCATACAAATAAAAAAAATTTCATCCAAAAAAATTATTCCGTTCCGGGAAAATAATGCTATAATGCTATAAAATAATGTCTATAAAAAGAAGAATAGTATATTGTGCTACAAGTGCGGAAAGTAGGCAGTTCCACACGATTGTGAAGTTTGCTGTACGAGCCAGAGGCGATCCGAAGATGAGCCGATGGCAAGTACTGTAAACTTCACAAGAGTTACAACTGTCTCCTTTCAGCACCTGTTGCCCACGATATTTTTTGTAACAAATGCAGGAAATTTTCGATTTGAGAAACAATAAGAATTCATTTTTTGGAAATTTTCGGTGAATTTGTATATTACCGAAAATTTCCAGAAATTCAAGGTATCCAAAGCTTTTTGGAAAAAATCCGAAAATTTCAAAAATTTCCGGAAAATAAAAAATTGCTCAATTTCAAAAATTTCCGGAAATTTATTAAAAGTTGCTAAATCATCTGAAATTTCAGGTATCCAAAGGTTTTTAGAACGATTCCAAAAATGTCCAGAAATTTATGGAAAATTGCTAAATTTCCGGTAATTTATGGAAAATTGCTAAATTACCGGAAATTTCCGGTGGCCAAAGCTTTTTGGAAGAAATTAAAAAATTTCCGGAAATTTATGGAAAATTGCTCAATTTCCCGAATTTCCCGAAATTTATGGAAAATTGATAAATTACCGGAAATTTCAGATGTCCAACAATTTCTAAAATTTTCGGTAATTTATCGGTAATTGGTGGTAATTTATCAGTCATTTATGGTAACTTATCACTTCGAGTTTGTCCAATCACTATTCACTATTCACTACTCACAATCAGTCTCTCAAGCGTCAAATCATAATGAAGTGAGGTTATTATTCCGGCAGTCCTGGAAAGTAAATCTGAATCGAAATGCGCAAGCGCAACAGCAAGAAAAACTTTTTTTATAACTGCTTTTTATCACGGCTTTGGAATTGGTCACTTCCCGCACGCAATACATGCCTCGAAAAGCGAACATTTCGTGCGTGCGTTACAAAAAGGTATATATTTTTCTTTATAAATAAACGATAGTATATATATATACCATTAAACCATTTCCCTTTCAGGGTAGGCGTGACACTACCCGATTCGGGTAGTGTTTCTAGGTTTTTCTTGTAGTTATAAATAACTACAAGTGTGGGCTCACCACACCCACGATGTGCCAACAGCACTCATGTCAGTATTCTTGCATGGTCACCCATCCAAGTACTAACCGCGTCCAACGCTGCTTAACTTCAGTGATCTGACGAGAACTGGGTTTTTCAGCGTGGTATGGCCGTTGGCCGTAATTTTAAGAAATATCGTTTCTGATCGCAAGGCAGAAAGTTAAGTGAAAAAAACCTTATAAAAGTGGCTTTTTGTAGTAAATAAAGATTTCTGATTTTAGGTTCGAATTTTATTCGTACTTTGGTGCTGAAAGAAGTGGTGCATAATTTTTTGAAAGGGTTTTTTCTTTGAAAAAAGAACTATTTTACTATTTTACTGTATTTTAAAGAGGTTAGGCAATTAAAACAAAAGAATAAGATAGGAGACGTTTTACTATATTAAAAATGAGATTTCGAACATATCCTTCCAATACAACATGTACTTGATTTTTTTGGAATTTTTTATGCAAAAAGCCCATTTTCGGCAAAAATGTTGGTTCTTTTCGACATGTAAAAATAAATGTTTAAACTTTCCCCTATTTTTCCCCGTTGCGTGAGAAAATTACTCTATTTCCCCTTTTTTAAGCTCCTTTTGCGCTGTGATCCCTGCAATAAATTGTATTCCAATTAAAATGGCCAGGATGTTTAGTGATGAACACTTACTTCAGTGATGGAAACTTACGTGTTTTTACGACAAATTATGAAGAAAATTTTGTCAACCGCTACTTGTGTATCATTTTTTTTAATCATATTAAAAAATGCCAATTGTCGTCATTTACTGGACAAAAATATTCTCTCTGCCAATTATATTCAAATTATAATGGCTATGGTGTTGAGTTATGGAAACTGATCATTCGATAGTAAATTTGTATGTTTCCAATAATGTATATGAAAAATGCACAATCGCACAGTATTGACTTTTATAAATGTTCATCACTAAACATCATGGCCAATATAATGTAAATAAAATTAGCAAAAATAAGTGATGTTTTTCCTAGTTAATGTCGATAATCGGAATTTGTTTATATAATTTGCTTAAAAAATGAGCACAAAGTATAGAAAGACAAATTTTCATTACTTGAAATCACTGACCTGGCAGTTTGTAGGCGATTACAAGAAAAAACTAACTCCATCTCGCAAGTGCTTTGGCATATTTTCGCACGCGTGTGTGGCTTTAAGGTTACGAAACAGTGATAGTTTCGCACCTCCGAGAGCACCAATCAGGAGGACAATTACTCTAACCGAATATTTTGGGTACAGTCGTTCCAGCTCCCTTTTAGGGTCTTGATACCACTCCTCTTTTTCCTTCTCCTTGGCAGTGATGTTATATTCGGACGGAGCTGAGAATTCGATCACGAATATAGTTCGTTTCTCGAAGTCTTAGAGAACGATGTCAGGCCTCGAGTGCGCAACGAAGCCTGCTGTCCGAAAATCGTAGTTCCAGAAAGTTGGGCACTTCTCGTTTTGGGCAATTGACAGGGTCAATGGCATGACAGGGTCACGCCAACGCATTATGTCTGTAGAGATACGTAGTTTCCACGTGAGTGTGACACCCGGATAGTATGTGTTATAGGTACTCAGCGTGTGCGTCACACGCTCTGCACCTATCGCTGGGAACTTCTTGACATGAAATGTGGTCACGGTATACTAACTTGGAAATTACACCGTCCTGGCATGCGAAAATGAAACCCTTAGTACCTTAATGAAGCCCTGATGATCTGAGGAAAGCAAAAGTGTGCTCCTTCGACAAGGATTGTTTTTCTACATTTCTGTGAAAGTTTCCGTGCATTTTCTTGTCGAGTAGCTGTTCGCGGAATTTTCCAACCTCTGCTTTCTTTAATTCGACTTTTAGAAGTGAAGCATCTAGATGGAATAATGCGCTTTCCTGACTTCTGATGTTAACATTCAGGCCAAGGGTCTCGGCGCCTGCTCCGCGGCTTTGTAAAGGAATGCTCCCTCGCCAATCATCTCGTGTTTTCTGACCATTTCTAGGAGACGATCTCTACCATTTGCAAGGATGTAAGCTGTACTTAGAACAATTCGGTTATGAAGACATTGGAGATTGAGAAGTCCGCGTCCGCTTTGACGGCGTAAGATTTATAATCGCGGAACGGACGAATTGTTATGCAAGCTCTTATGCATATGCATGATCTTATGTGTGGAGATATCAAGGGCCATAAGCTCGTCCTTCATCCATTGAACCACCCCAAACGAGTCAAGTCGAACCGGGTCAAAAACATTTTTTGGAAAATTTATTTATTATATATTTATTTTTTTCTTTCTTCATTCATAATGCGTCCCCTAAGGGTTTACATGACTTCCATTTCTTAAAACACTTCCTTCTACATGTTTTATAAAATCTTATCCTTACCATTCACAGTTATTTACACCTATTTACAGAAAATCTTATATATATATATCCTTATTTCTATTTTTTGACGATAGCGCAACTTGGGACGTGTTAGGGAACGAGTGAGCGATCGATCGAAAGCGAGAGTGCAAGGGAGAGAGAGCGATAACGCAAACGCATCTTAATTTACTTATGCTATTACATAACCATTACTTACTAATCTTTACGCTTCTAATCTACAGCGACTTCCGTTTTCTTTTTCTTTCACTTCTCTTGTAACTCCATTTTGCCATTTTTGTGCATCCATTCTTTCATTCTTTCTCATTTGCTCCCCTAGCACCCCCTCACTCCTTCATCCACTCTTCCCCCAAACCATCCTCCCCTAGAATCTTTACCACATTCTCTTGCCAGCTTCCTTTATCTTCCATTCCTCTCCTACATCCTTCCCATAAATGTTCCCAGGTTTCATCTTCCCATTCACAGATTCTGCACTTCCTGTTCTCATTTTTTCCCCAATACATACCTGCCCTTACTTCGTTTCCCAATCTAAATCTTGCTATTCTGGTCCATCTTTTCTCTCCCCATCCCTTTTCTAAATACTTTGGTACTCCTTCCTTTTTTATCATCTTATACCATTTATTATATTTTGATTCCTCAATCATCGCCCATGTTTCTATTAATTGTCTTTCCCTATCCTTTTTTTCCACTTCTTCATAGTTGACTCTAGTCCCGTCTTCTATATCTCTAGCCTTAAAGAACTCCCTCCTTTCTTCTTACCATCTCGTTAAATCCATCGCCCTTCTTCTCCTTTTTTCTACCTCCATCAAACACTTTCTCGCCAACTCCCCTCCCTTTCCCTCCCTCAGCTTCGTCTCAAAATTCCATGCCCTCTTTCCCGCTCTAGTACTTAATTTATCCCTTTGCGCTTCTTCTCTCACCGGCCATACCATACCATATATATATTCGTGTTTCGTGAACATTGCAGTTCACGAAACGTCGGCAAGATTCGTAGTTTTGCACACGATTGAAACCCGAAAAACCTCCTTCTAAATTAGAGTTGGTAATGATCGATCATGTGTAGATAACTTTCACTAACTGTGAAACTGGAAGTTAACAATATCGATTTAAGGTAACTCCTTAAATAACAGAAATTCTCAACGTCTTTTTAGACTAGATTGAGTTTTAAAATTTAAAAATTAAAACATTTTTAATTTCTGGAAAAGATCTTTCTTCTTTGATCCGCTGGGAATCGAACCTCACGTCTTCCGATTGTCGGCCGGGTGCTTCAACCACTAAGCTACTAGACAGATCGAAGGCAGATATTTTTTTCAGATATACGTTTTTCATAGCAAGGAGCTATGTTTTGAATACAAGTTAAATTAGAAGGTATTATCATTGAAGTTGGTAATGATCGATCATGTGTAGATAACTTTCACTAGCTGTGAAACTGGAAATCAGCGATATCGATTTAAGGTAACTCCTTAAATAACAGAAATTCTGAACGTCCTTTTAATTTATTATAATGAATCATCGTGAAAGCAGTAAATCTATTACATATTAAAGAACTCTTTTAGTAAGCTCAGGTCTTCTCAAGCTAAGCTACTAACATCTTTAGCTTTCGTGAAACGGTGCAGAGACAACAACATTGTCCCAAAATTCTTACAATTGAAAAACCATTTGGGAACATCTAAATCCAAATCAATTCTACGTAAGACAAGTTTGCTTCTCTTGAAAGAAAGAATACAACATACCAAATTTGTCTTCCACTCTACCACCAAAAAACTATTAAAACTTCACCTTTTCCTATCAAACACTACCAGATTTGACATTTGGTCTACATTGGAACGTATATCATTCGACCAATCCCAACGGATTAAAGATCTTTCCACTCAGGAACAAAAAATAAAATTTGACAAATTACTTCCAGTAAGGCAGAATTTCCCGCCAAAATCCCGAAAGAAGAAATCATCAGTAATGTAGAATCCACATATATACCCTTCCACCCGAAAAAGCCAGGAAAAGCGACACAGGACGTATGACGGCCAACATCTTTCGCTAAGCCCAACATCTCTCCTCAAACGTAACAAAACAAGAAAAAACAGCAATTAAAGAACTCAATCGGAATAAAGACATCATAATATTACCCGCAGATAAAGGCAACACAACAGTGTCAGACTAAAACATTTCACGCAATCAGCACTAGCTGAGTATCACACCGAAACAGGGCATAGCATTTTATTTGACAAAACAGCCGTCATCGAAAAAACATACAATACTTTTCCAAGAGAACATAGAGGAGCAATCGAAATCTTAAAACACCCTCATAACATGAATAGGGACAATGGATATAATACCAATCTGATTTGGCTATCCGTCCTCCCAGGTTTTTAAAAAAAGACTTGATTGGCCAATCAAGTTCGACCAGTCCCCACGGTGGGGCGCTAGGACCAATCACAGGCATCGTAGAGAGTATATATAAGAACAACATAACCTGAAACTTCAGTTTCAAGTTAGCCCTGAACAACTGAACTGCTATGTTCACGAAGCGTCGGTTAAGATTAAATCTATTATTAGGTAAAAAAAACTGTACAAGTCCCTGAGAAGGTTATTGCTGAGACTGGATGTAAGCAAGTGTCTTAGTCCACTAGTGGAGAGCGCGGTATCCTTTTAACAATTTGTAATACAATTTGTGCTGCTGGTTCCTACCTACCATCAGTCTTTGTATTTCCAAGAGTAAAAGTGAAACCCACTACAATGGCAGGCACTCCGCCAGGATCTCTTGGATTAGCAAATAAGAGTGGATGGATGACCTCAGAACTCTTTCTTGAAGTCCTAGACCACGTCATCAAGCACAATCACAGCACAAAAGAGAATCAAATACTAATGATTTATGATAATCACGAATCGCACATCTATGTTGATGTAATTGACAAAGCTGGAGAAGCTGGTGTAGTTCTCTTAACTCTTCCTCCACACTGCAGTAATAAAATACAACTGCTGGATGTCAGTGTTTATGGCACTTTCAAAAGATTTTATAATTCAGCTTGTGGTGAATGGATGTAGAAACACCCTGGCTATCCTATGACCATATGTTATGTGGGTTCTTGCGTAGGACAAGCTTTTCCGAAGGCTTTTACATCAATGAACATTAAGACTGGATTTGAAAAGACTGGAATCTATCCATTCGATAAGAATATTTGTGAAGATGAAGACGTCTATGGATGCAAAGTCACTGATCCACCACTTAATGCAGAAACAGAAACCTAAAATGCTGATCCAGAAGGTGAACAATGGTTGCAATTTACCAATGCACAGAGAGATCATTAAAGAAGAAGCTGTTGCACTACATGCGGCAAAAAAGCAGCCGAGCCTCTCTCAGCATTTACATCAGCAATGTCTTCTTGTAGAAGAAACTGCGGACCAACTTTCGACAGAAAGTCAGACCAGCCGGGCCAACGATGTGGAAGTAGCGGCTTTACAATTTGCAACAGAACCAAAAAAAGAGGAGGTTGCTTTCAAACTTATGATAGAACTCCACTCGATCCATTCTCATTAGGAAAATGTCGCTAAACTGACGGCTGAATTACAAACAATCACCAAGAACCAAGATTGAAATCTAAGGAAAATAAAAGAGACGTAATTTCGGTACTCCAAGAAATTCGACCTCTTCCTAAAGCTGGACCGACAAAAACAAATAGAAAACTTGGGAGAAAGAAAGATAACCCAATTTTAACTTCATATCCTGTCCGAGATTTTCTTCTAGATAAAGCAGCAGGTAAAGAACTCAACAAGCCCTCAAGCAGAAAAAGAAAAAACGGAACAATTATTACCAAAGAAACTGAAGTACTAGAAGATGAAAACATAGATAGTCTTCCATCTTTGAGTAAAGAAACTTGAATGAAGAGGAAATAGTGTAGGCGTAAAGGAATTGAGCAGGAAAATAAGGATAATAAAGAGAACGAGGAGCAAAAAGCAAAAAAAAAAAAAAAAAATACGTTAAACGAAAAATAGTTGATCCGGAAAATAAAGAGAAAGTGGAACAGCAATTAAACGAAAATATATTAAATAAGGAAAAAAACAACACAGAGAAACCGAATAAAATAAAATTTGTAAAGCCCGCGAAAGCCAACGTGGGATTTAACAATTAGAAATTTATGATTTTTTTGTGTGTACATAAATCCAATCTAGAGCATGTATAGAATATACTGCTAAAGTAATTTTCCAAATTTCGAAGTCGTTGAAAAGTTACAGCAGCAAGAAGTTAAGGTGTTTAGAGCGCGCGGCCGATCGCTCGACGGGGCGGGAAACAAGAGCTATTGTGTACCTTCGGATTTGTATCAGAGGCCGATTCTATTCACACGCAGATATACGCACACATATTTAGAGGGGTACTGCTGTCCTGAAAGTTGGAAACTCAAATTGAATGTAATGGTTCCTTAGTTTTGGCTTTACAGTCAGCGGCGTAACACCTATAGCACCCGAACTTTCAAACCCGTTTTTCTCGAAACTACATTTTTTAAACTGGCGTCCATGATTTCTCGAAAACGGTTTAATCGATTACTTTCAAATTTTAATGGTACACGTACGCCTATCGCCGGAACTCGGATTTTTGAAAAATATTAAACCGTTTTTTTCATAAAAAAATAGTCGCAAAAAATTATGAAATTTTGGGTCTTAATGTTTAAAAGCATATAAAAAATTGAATCTTCAAGATTTTCAAAAAATTCTAGTTCCGGCGATAGCCATCTACCTATAGATTAACATCCAATTCTGTTTTTTTATTTCAGATAAGCCACTCTGACAGAATCATGGACGCCGTTTACCTGCCTTTTTTTTATATGGTTGCCATTCGCTCAATAAAACTCGCGATCAAGATTATATTTTTGCATATAAAAATTCAGAGTTACTACTAAAGACTGAATAAATATATAGTAAAAATTTGGAAGCTCTGTGTTTTTTAAATTCGCTACAAAAAATTTCGAAAGAACCTTTAAAAAAAAGGCTGTCACACGGGATGACCCCCTTAGGAACTCGTATCCTATAGTAGGTGTTCAAATCCATCGTTGAAATCATTAAATAACATGTTGCTTAAAAACGTTACATTTTTTAAATACTATTATATATACCATTAAACCATTTCCCTTTCAGGGTAGGCGTGACACTACCCGATTCGGGTAGTGTTTCTAGGTTTTTGTTGTAGTTATAAATAACTACAAGTGTGGGCTCACCACACCCACGATGTGCCAACAGCACTCATGTCAGTATTCTTGAATGGTCACCCATCCAAGTACTAACCGCGTCCAATGCTGCTTAACTTCAGTGATCTGACGAGAACTGGGTTTTTCAGCGTGGTATGGCCGTTGGCATTATTAATTAATTAATTATTATTTTATTATTAATGTGTATTATTAATTATTAATAAATTTATTATTATTAATTAATTAATTATTAATGAAGGTTATTTCAAGAACTCTTCATTTTTGCGAGTAATTATTAATCCAACAACTTAATTGCTTTGAGACAACATGGAATATCTGAAAAATGAAACAAATTTACAAAAAATATTTTTCAATATTTTTTAATAGAGTTTTACTTTTTATTTTTTTCTGTATTAACATAAAAATAACTCCTGGAAAAAACTTGTTTCGAAGATTCATATTCATTTATTTTAAAAAGTTCTTGAATAATTTCCTGAAGAAAACTGTACAAGCTGTGAAGGCTTCAAAAAGCTCGTGCTTTTCCGCCATCATATGCTAGATTGGGTTATGAACTTCCTTGTATCGTTACCAACCTCACGAAATTTAAGATATAAGAAAGTGTCAAAATTTTATTTATTGTGATTTTTCATCAAATAAAGATAGTTTAAACTGTCTTTTAATCAGTAAACGGATTGTAATTGAAAGTATACTTATGAAAAATGGTGATTATCGATACTTTTTCATTCTATCATGCCCAGGTATAAACCATCAACGATTATCTACTGATGGATGGACGTGTGAAAATCGCACCTTCAGCAGCGTCTAATAAAAACGCGTTTATTATAGCCAAGTAATTCATTTGATGATACTTTTTTCTATTTCAATAGTTATTTGAAGATACAGGTCTTATTGAAATACTGAAATCTTTCCGTTTTGTTGCAAACTGACGCACTGAAGCGCTATGGAATTTATTCCAATCTACTGTTGGGTGATTTCTGTTCATCTCAAAAATTAAAAAATGTTGATATAATTTAGCAATTTATCATTTTGGATTTGTAGCTTGGGGCATAGGTGGATGACAAGATATTTCGCCTGATTTTTTGTTTATATTTTCTAAACAGAGACTCATAAGATTTAAAAAAGTAGAAAAACACTGATGCTTAAAGTGGTCAACTTTTTGGGAAACTACCTTTACAATTGTTTAGGATAACATTTTTAAAACTACCATACGCAGAAAGTGACGAAGGCACACGCTGTAAGCGCGAGCGTGACTTTCTAGTATACTAATAAACGACGTTCTTATTCAAAAAACAATGTAAATTCTACCTCATCACTTTTAGAATTGTAAATTTCATATGGTAAAATGGGTAATAAATATGTATATTATCTAAGTTGCCATGTTAATTTGAGAACTTAATTTTTTACCATCCCCAAATTCGCCACAGAAGTTTCACTTCTCCCGCTTGGTCCAAGCAGGCAGCAAGTTTTTTTAATTGGACAGTTTTAAATTAGGTGCGCTTGAAATGGATCAAATATGAATTTTGATAGTTTATAAGTTGGACCCTTTTGAACTAGCAGCGTGTGAAATTGAATTTTTCAAGATCATCAAATTTTATTTCAAATCTTGTAATTGAACGCACTGGAATTGTACACTTTTAAAGGCTTTTCACTTGGAAATTTCGTTCAATATAGAAAGCATAGTATTTATACAGTATTGAAACTTTGAGATGTTGTTGCTGTTCGTTGTTTTTGATGTAAGCGGGGGGGCCCATGAGGTCCACCCCTGGCGCTCAAGCTATAAAGTCTATTGTGCCACACCCGCGTTTATTTTCAAGGCAGTACACCGAATCCGGCCACCTTCACCGAGTATTTTAGATCTCGGTGGATTTCGTTGTTTCCATCGTTCTGGAAATATACCTCTCAGGTGCCAGGCGTACTATTTCGCACAGTAAATGACGTCCTTCCCCACGTAAAAAAATTTTACGGAAAGCGTTTTACGGAAATTCCATGTGGAAATTTCATACGGAAATTCTACAAACATTTCTACAAACTAATTTTGGACTAAGTTTGACTTCCGGTGATGAACTGCGCTCTCGGAAATCATACTCCGGGCATCACATCCTTGCACCAGGTATGCGAAGAACATCTTCAAAAAAATTATGCTACCCACGTCAAAAGCTTGCACCAACTGTGGGTTCCTCGAAGACACGAGATTGAACCAATGCCCTAGGTGTAAAAAACACATCATCTCCGGGGAAGTCTGGTTTTTACAGTACTGTTGGGTCTCTGAAGTAAGTTCCTCGAATACACGAGATTGAACCAATGCCCAGGTGTAAAAAACACACCTTCTCCGGGGAATTTTGGGTTTAACAGTACTTTAGGGTCCATGGAGTAAGTTCTTCGAAGACACGAGATTGAATGAATGCCCCAGGTGTAAAAAACACATCTTCTCTGGGGAAGTCTGGGTTTTACAGTACTTTAGGGTCCATTGAGTGGATTTCTCGAGGACAAGAGATTTAATCAATGCCTCAGATGTGAAAAACACATCTTCTCCAGGAAAGTCTGGTTTTTACAGTACAGTTGGGTCTCTGAAGTAAGTTTCTCGAATACACGAGATTGAACCAATGCTCCAGATGTAAAAAACACATCTTCTCCGGGGAATTTTGGGGTTTACAGTACTTTAGGGTCCATGGAGTAAGTTCCTCGGAGAGACGAGATTGAATGAATGCCCCAGGTGTAAAAACACATCTTCCTTGGGGAAGTCTGGGTTTTACAGTACTTTAGGGTCCATGGAGTAAGTTCCTCGAATTCACGAGATTGGACCAATGCCCCGGGTATGAAAAACACATCTCCTTTGTGGAAGTTTGGGTTTTACAGTACTTTAGGGTCCATGGAGTAAGTTCCTTGAAGACACGAGATTGAATGAATTGCCCCAAGTGCAAAAAACACATCTTCTCGGGGAAGTCTGGGTTTTACAGTACTTTAGGGTCCCTGGAGTAAGTTCCTCGAATTCACGAGATTGGACCAATGCCCCGGGTATGAAAAACACATCTTCTTTGTGGAAGTTTGGGTTTTACAGTACTTTAGGGCCCATGGAGTAAGTTTCTCGAAGACACGAGATTGAATGAATGCTCCAGGTGTGAAAAATACATATTCTCCGGGGAAGTCTGATTTTTACAGTACTTTAGGGTGCTTGGAGTGGGTTTCTTGAGGATACAAGATTGAACCAATACCCCATTGTAAAAAACACATCTCCGGAGAAGTCTTGTTTTTACAGTACTTTAGGGTGCCTGGAGTGGGTTTCTCAAGGACACGAGATTGAATCAATACCCCGGGTGTAAAAAAAAAACAAATATTTTCCAGTCAAGTCTGGTTTTTACAGCACTTTAGGGTCCCTGAAGTAAGTTCCTCGAGGACACGAGATTGAACCAGACTTCCCCGAAAAAGATGCGTTTTTCACACATGGGGCATCGGTTCAATCTGGTGTTCTCGGGTAACCCACTCCAGGCACCCTAAAGTACTGGAATAATCAGAATCTACCGAAAAATATGTGTTTTTTGCACCTGGGGCATTGATTTAATCTCGCGTCCTCGAGAAACCCACTCCAGAAACCCTAAAATACTGTAAAAACCAGACTTCCCCGAAGAAGATGTGTTTTTTACACCTGGATCATTGGCTGGAACTTGTGTCCCCGAGGAACTCACTCTAAGCACCCTAAAGTACTGTAAAAACCAGACTTTCCCAAAGAAGATGTGTTTTTTACATCTAGGGCATTGGTTCAATCTCGTGCATTCGATGAACTTACTCCATAGATCCTAAAGTACTGTAAAAAGCACACTTTCCCGGAAAAGATGTGTTTTTTACACCTGGGGCATTGTTTCAATCTCGTGAATTCGAGAAACTTACTCCAGGGACTCTAAAGTACTGTAAAACCAAAACTTCCCCGGAGAAGATGTGTTTTTTACACTGGGGTATTGGTTTAATCTCGTGTCCTCGAGGAACCCACTCCAGAAACCCTAAAATACTGTAAAAACCAGACTTCCCCGGAGAAGATGTGTTTTTTACACCTGGATCATTCGCTGGAACTCGTGTCCTCGAGGAACCCACTCTAAGCACCCTAAAGTACTGTAAAAACCAGACTTCCCCGGAGATGATGTGTTTTTTACACCTAGAGCACTGGCTGGATCTCTTGTCTTCGAGAAACTTACTCCATGGACCCTGAAATACTGTAAAACCTAAACGTTCCCGGAGAAAATTCGTTTTTTACATCTGGGGCATTGGTTCAATCTCGCGTCCTCGAGGAACCCACTCCAGGAGACCGGAAGTACTGCAAAAACCAGACTTCCCCAAAGAAGATGTGTTTTTTACAACTGGATCATTGGCTGGAACTCGTGTCCTCGAGGAACCCACTCTAAACACCCTAAAGTACTGTAAAAACCAGACTTCCCCGGTGAAGAAGTGTTTTTTACACCTAGGGCATTGGTTCAATCTCGTGTCTTCGAGGAACCCACAGTTGGTGCAAGGTTTTGACGTGGGTAGCATAATTTTCTCGAAGGAGATGTTGTTCTCATACCTGGTGCAAGGGTGTGATGTCCGCAGTGTGATTTCCGAGAGCGCAGTTCATCACCGGAAGTCAAACTTAGTCCAAAATTAGTTTGTAGAAATGTTTGTAGAATTTCCTTATGGAATTTCCACATGGAATTTCCGTCGAACGCTTTCCGTAGAATTTTTTCACGTGGGTCTTTGCACGGCAAAGTGATCCTCACCCACTCTGCCATCCGGCAGCCTCCCGAGCAATACGGCCAGGCTAGGGTGGACGGCTGCCTTGTTTATTATGTATAAGTGTATGTGTTTATGTGTATTCATTACTCGAAATCAACCAGCGACCTACCGAGCGCTAGTCCCCTCTATATGGGGCCTCTAGGCAAGGAGATCGCTGACTCATTTTCGAGTCTTCACAAAATCGACTAGAGACCCTCAAGGTTAGGCTCGACATGGCTCGACATGAAGCCCTTTCTATCCTCGGGAGGTAACCAGCCTCTTCTCCGGGGACCTTTAGTTTAAGGTGGGTTCCGAACCGTCAATTCCCGGTAGAAATAAATAGAAATGTTCCATTGGTACCGGCTAAGGGATCGAATCCCAGTCCTCCTGCACGGAAGTCTGACGCGCTATTAAATGAATCGGGAAGAATTTTTGAAAAGCGATAAGAATCTGAAAATTTTACTGAGTCTTAAGTGGCCAGTGGCCACTCTGCTTCATTTATTAGTAAGATTTAATAATCACATTGATTTACACTTTGCACTTTTTACAGAAAACGTAACAATGCTAAATCCTCTCGTGAACACTGCGGAGCTGGTTTTGAATGGAGACAATCTGGTCGAACTTAAGCGTTTACCCGTAAAAAAGGATGTCGGTATGTTCGCTTGGAAATTAATACTTTGCACTCCAGAATGTCCAACTGGCAGGAATATTATTTTAATTGTCAACGGCCCTGCACATCTCATCGGCTCTTTCGGAATGACTGAAGATCATTCTGCAGAGCATCCGAAAGATCAAGGCAACTTGGAATTCCTCGAATCTATTTCTCAGCCAACTCTGTTGCGTGAATTGGTCTTGCTGAGGAAGTAAGCGTCTATTATTAAAAACCTAATCTCTGAATAAATAAAAAATCAGTGAATTATGGATGTATTCAATATTAAAAACTTCGTCTCTAGGTAAAAGCTATCTTCAAAATTTCGTGGAAAGACGAGAAGGAATACAAAATTGAAAAGGACAATGGCCTTTCTGCCGAGAATCTCAAATACGCTGGAATGATCGCTGGTGAAACTTCCAGAGCTTATGAAGAAGTAAATAACACCATTTTTCTGAGTAGATAGAATAACTAATTTCCAAATATTTAAAAATTACTTTGCCAGAAGTAGCATTTAATAATAAATGTAAATTCTTGTTTTCTCCAGGTAGACATACAATTCCATCGTATCCTGTCGAGCCATCCGAATTGGTTCCTACCTAGTTCGACTTGGCCAGAGGGTGATTCAGATCGAAAATCCCACAAAATTTAAACTGGTTCCAAAGCTCTGAATTCAGTTTTGGGTCGTGAAGTCTACTGGAGTAATAACCAGTTAGGCGGTATTCAAATCATGCACAACAATGGAATTTTTCATACCACCGAATCCAGAGATTTAGACGGAGTGGCGACAGTTCTGAAGTGGTTGAGTTACATGCCAAAGGCTAACGGCGCTTCACTTCCCATTTTCACGTTCGTTGATCCAATTGATAGGGAAATCGGTTTCGTTCCAACAAAAGCACCTTATGATCAAAGTTTGATGTTGGAAGGCAAGCAGATTACGGAGCAAAACAACTAGGAAAGTGAATTCTTTGACAGGGGGTCTTGGGAGGAAATTATGAGACTCTGGGCACAAACTGTTTTTACGGGGAGAGCGAGATTGGGAGGAATTTCCTGTGGAATCATTGCAGTGGGAGCAAGGACAGTTGAATTTCATTTACGACTGATCCTGAAAATTGGAACTCTGAAGCAAAAACTGTTTCCCAAGCTGGATAAGTTTGTTTCCCAGATAGTGCTTTTAAAACTGCTCAGGCGATCTGAGACTTTAGCAAGGAGGAATTGCCACTGTTAATCTTTGCAAAGTGGAGAGGATTCTCTGGAGAAATGAAAGGTTCTTTTTAATCCAAATTCAACCTTTTTGGAATATTTAGTTTTGTCCGATTTTATCACTCCGATGTAATTTATTATGAAAGGAAAATGAATGCAAAGTTCCAAATAGGTGTGATTGTTTTACAGATATGTATGAACAGATTATCAAGTTTTGCGCTTTCATTGTCGATGGTCTGCGAGAGTACAACTCCTTCATCCACTCCTCACCTATTCCATCCTGCCCTAGAATCTTCATCACCTTCTCTTTCCAGCTTCCTTTATCTTCAATTTCTCTCCTACATCCTTCCCATACATGCTCCCATGTTTCCTCCCCTCCCTTACCTCGTTTCCCAATCTAAATCTCGCTATTCTGGTCCATCTTCTCTCTCCCCATCCCTTTTCTAAATACTTTGATACTCCCTCCTTTTTTATCATCTTATACCATTTATTATATTTTGATTCCTCAATCATTCCTGATCTTTTCATTAATTATCTTTCCCTGTCCCTTCCCTCCAATTCATCATAGCTTACTCCATCTCCCTCTCCTATATCTCTAGAACTAAAAAAGTCCCTCCTTTCTTCTTCCCATCTTGTTAGTTCTACCGCACTCCCTCTCCTTTCTTCTGCCTACTTCAAACATTTTTTCGCTAACTCCCTTCCTTTTCCCTCCCTTGACTTCGTCTCGAATTGCCATGCCCTCTTACCCGCTCTGAAAACCTAATTTATCCTAATGCGCTTTTTCTCAAACCATATATGCAGGCGTCCTCCAGCCTACCCTAGCGTCCACCTTATATACCTTTCTTGTAAAATCTCAATCTCTTTCCTTTCCTTCCATCCCCATACCTCCGCTTCATAAGCTAATACCGGCCATACCAGCGTATTAAATAACCACATTCTCTTTCTCTAATCTTTTTTTAACCTTGTTTTTCCTATTCCCGGTATCCCTTTCATTACCTCTGTCGCTTTTTTGTCCTTTCTCTTATATGAGCTCTATGATCTCCATTTATTTGCAAGGTATATCCCAAATATTTAAAGTCCTTTACTTCTTCTAACTTTAATTTCTTCCATCTTCCAGTCCATTTTTTCTTTCTTTCCCATCCTTTTCTAAACCTCATTATCTTTGTTTATTCTACATTTAAATTTAACTTTTTCCCATCCAAGTATTTCTCCAATTCTGTAATCAAGCCTGTCATCTCTTCTTCATCCTCTGCCATCAATACTATATCGTCTGCGTATGTCAGTGTAATCGTATATATCTTTTCGTCTCCCATCCTAACTCCTCTCCATCCCTTTCTCTTCATTTCTTATTCCAAGTCTGCGAATAATATATTAAATAAACGTGGGCTCAGAGAACATCCTTGCTTTACTCCTCTCACTAACCAGAAACTATCTCCTACTTTCTCTTCTACCTTTACCCTTCTTTATGTCTCTCTGAAAATTTCCGATACTCTCTCTATTGAGCCTTCTCGTATCCCCTTTTTCACCATAACTCTTTCTATCTCGACTCGGTCCAAGGAGTCAAATGCCGCCCTTAAGTCCACGAATATTGCTATCATTGCTCCTTTCTCGGTTTCAATCCTTTTATTTATCAGAACATTCAGAACATATATGTTGTACATCACCCCCATTCCTTTTCTAAACCCTATCTGATTCGGTGGCTCTATCTTTTTTTCCTTAACTTTTTTTTTCAATCTCTCCGACAAAACATTTACATATATATTATACAATGTTGGCTTCAACGTCACACCCCTATCGTCTTTAACCTCCTTCCCTTTGCCTCTTTACTATGGGTACCACTACTCCTTCTTCTCATAAATCTGGCCACGCCTGTCCTCTCTATACTCTATTACACATTATCGATGCCCATTCTTTTAGTTCTGGCCCCCCATATTTCCAGACTTCATTTGGAATCTAATCTATACCTAACACCTTGACTATTCCTTCTCTTGTTATGTCCTCTTTCTCATCTCTTTCTCTACCATATT
Source organism: Andricus curvator (assembly GCA_932195095.1). Lineage (NCBI taxonomy): Eukaryota > Metazoa > Arthropoda > Insecta > Hymenoptera > Cynipidae > Andricus > Andricus curvator. The sequence goes on along the minus strand of CAKNYM010044361.1, from coordinate 21,865 downwards.
TTCCTCCTTTCCTAACTTTTCTCTCTACCCCTCCTAGCAAATCCATAAACTATTTTTTTCATTCTACCATCTAAATATTCAGGTTTACTCCTTTTCTCTCTATTTACTACCTTCCAAACCTCTTCTTTTGTCCTAGCCTTCTCCACCTCTTCCTCAAATCTTTAACTTTCCTTCTCTTTCTTTTGATGACACAACTCAGTATACTCCTTTTTTCTCCTATATTCTTCTCCACTACTTTGTCCTTTTCTCCATTTTCTTAATTCCTTTCTGACCTTCTTGTTCTCTTTACATTCCGCATCCCATCCATTTCTATTCCCTCCTTCACTAACTTCTTCGTACATTAAAACCATTTCAACGTTCTGAATTTAACAAATTGACATACAATTAACATATCAATTATTATAAAAATTAATTAACCTACAAATTAAAATGCAAGCCTTGAAGAATAAAGGATTTTACAATTCGTTTTTAAAATTCAACAATTCAAAAGGGGTCGTTCACATAATACGTCACACGTTTTTCCTTTGTTAATAAAGACGAGAATAAAATTGCCTTGTAGCCAAAAGGGATACAGCGATATAAACAAAAGAAAAACGTGTGACGTATTATGTGCACAACCCCAAATGAGAAGTGCTTAAAACTCTAAAACCTGCCATTGAAATCGTGATTGGATAAGATTTTCTACTCAAACTAAAAATTAAATGAATGAAATCTTTTGAAAACTTTGAATCTTTTTGGATTCATTGAAATCTTTGCAATATTTGTGAAATATTTTGAAATCTCTAAAATTTTTTGTAAAGTCATTGAAATCTTTGTAAACTCTTCGAAACCTCTGAAATATTTGGAAATCTTTTTAAATCTTTCTTAAGTTTTTGAAATATTTTGGAATCTTTGAAGTCTTTGAAATATTTGTGAAATCTTTGAATTTGGTGGTCAACCCCACGCAACCCCAAAAAAAAATTCCAATCATTTTTTTCAAAACGTTTTTCGTTCAATTTTCAGTAATATTAATAAATCCAAAAAATATTTGCATTATTTCTTGGCCCTTTAATTAAAAAATTAATTTTTCAGGAGGAGTTGGCCGCTTGTACTTGAGTAGAAGACCGGACTGCCGTTGAATGAGAAATCCATCAAAGAGAACACCACCTGGAGTCAGTGTATCACCAGGTCGCCGTTCAATTCGCTGATCTTCACGACATGCCAGAGCTAGTGCTGGAGGAGAACACCATTCAAGAAATAGTTCCTTGGCGAACCGCTCGACGAGTTCTCTACTGGAGGCTGAGACGTCGGTTACTGGAAGACAAAATCCGGTCTGAAATTCTCTCCACACAACCTGGCCAAGGTGTGAGATGAGTTGACGCGATGTTGAGACGTTGGTTTGTCGAAGACGAGGGTTCAACGGATTCTTATCTCTGGCATCAGGATGACCTGGCCGTCGCTTGGGTGGAAGCGCAGTGCAAAAACGAAAACAGCGTCGTCATGATAGCTAATGTTCAGTCAAAATATGGCTATATTAGGTATAGCCGTATTATTGATGATGGAACTTAATCAAAGATTTGAAATACATGAAAATAGAGATCCAGAATCATGATTTTCACAATGTCAAAGAATATTGTTTGTAACTTCAGAAATAAGTAAAATGTTAATTATAACATACAGGGTGAGTCGCTAGGTACTTACTGATTTCAATTTCTTTTTAATGTGTTGTCACACTAAGTTCCGCAATGTTCAAACACATAAGTCAGTAGAGTAATTCGTCTAGTTTTCGTTGCACCACGTTTGAATCCACATCGGTTCGTTTAATATGGATCTTTATAGTCTTATCGATGGCCATCAAAGTATGTCTGTGATATAGATATATGTCTGTGTATAGACAACAATTTGAGACCATTGGTGACTCAAACGCTGCAATTCAAAACAAAATTAATCAAACCCCCAGTTCTTAAATCAGTTGTCGCAAGTTTCGGAAATCGTTTGGATAAAATTATTGAAAAGAAAGGAAGTCATTTTGAAAAATATTACTACTAATTTTGACAGCTGTACTTTTACACTATCACATGTGAATAATTGTGAAATGAACCCAAGTCAAGTAATAAATAATTAAAACCAGTAAGTATCCCGCGACTCGCCCTATAAATTGTTTTACTTTATATTATGAGAAATTTAACATTTCACCTGAGTAAAAATTTGATCAAATCTTTTTATGCTAATAATACTGTTAGTCTGGCAAAATTAGACTTTTCCAGAAAAAAATAGGAAAGTTTTTTTTTCTTCATAATCATGTCCGTGAAGGATTTAGAAATGAATATTATTACGAAAGGGTGCATCGGAGAACAAAACGGAACAGGAGTCAAAATATTTCATATAAAATTTGCAAAAAAAAAGGTTTTATACACTTGCTACGGCGTAACAATATGTTTCGTTAGAAATTGCAAATCAACTAAAGTAGGGCAATTTCCAGAAGCTTAGTTTTCGATTCATAACCTATAAACGGGTAGTTTTTCGACAAAAATGCAGACAAGAATATTTGTAGAGCAGAAAATTTCCTTTTAGAAATAATGAATTTACTTTGCAATACATCAATTTTGAAAGTATTAATCAATTGTTTTTGCGTACAACGCTGGGATCTCATTTCCACACCACCCATGTGGTAGAAGTTTTTGGTGCGTTTTTTCTATTGTGGTCTCCCCTGCAGGCCTACTCAACTTGTTTTTTGTTGAAAACATTACTCGGAATAAACATTATCTTCTTTTGTTGCTTGAATTTTAGATAATGCTTGTGTCAGATAGTGCTTCATGGGAGTATTATAAAGTTTTGATTTTGAGATTGAATATTCCGCACGACATAATGTACCTCATCTTCAATGATGTCCTCTTCTTCATCAATGATCTCTTTTTCTGCATTAAGACAAACTTGACCTTGGTAGTTAAGGCACATAACTGAGCATCGTAAGCCAGCTTTTGCTGGGAAACGGGTGTTAAGCTGTTACTAATTTTATCCGTCCCTTTCTCAGTTAAGTTTTTTATGTTCCAATGCACGTTGTCAAAAATATACTGAAAAAGAAATTCATGTTTAAATAGAGTTTCCAAGAGTTAACAGCAAATGCATTGAATATCGCGACATTCTTGTGGGTTGAACAGAAATCCAAAACTGAAACTGCACTTACAAATTTTTTGACGCAACTGTTCTAAATAAAAATACCGCCAGACAAAGTGATACACAAGAAAGAAATGAGCGAGGTCTTTTTTCTGCAGTTATAGCATGGCCAATGATTTTCAATATTTCCACCTCTATTCATTTTTGTTCTCAGAAGCACCTCTTCATAAATAATAGCAAATACCCAGCGCAGCGCTACTACCCGTTTAGGAGATGTTTTTCAAGGCTAGGCGTGTAAGCGTAAGCAAACCGATGGGGAAATTTTTTGTTATTAATTTCTCATGCCTTTACGGACATGATGATGAAGAAAAAAAACTTTCCTATTTTTTTCTGGAAATCGACCTTTTTCGAACTAATTTCCCCGGGCTATATTTTTAGGAATCAAAGATTCTGGATCTCTCGCCATAATGATATAAGATATAAGAATATGATATTAATTGTATATCCTCTCGCCCTAATGATTTTTCATAAAGCTGAAAAACTAAAAATTTATCTTCCACTCTCAAGTAGATTTCATGAAGAAAAAATCCGATTTTTCGTTACGCTCACGAAAAATATGCGAAACATATTGTTCTCAGGAAATCACTTGAATTGCGAAGTTTTTAAATTTTCGGACGAGCTGTAATTTATGATTCATCATATTTTATCTCGTTGTTAGGATGTTTTGAAAAAAAATGTGTGCCATTCTATGTCCGATACTTTAAGCATACTTAAGTATAAATAAAGTATAGGCTATATTTTAGCTAACTTAAGAATAGATCAAGGATATCCTATATTTCAGAAAATCTTAAGTGTAGATGAACTACATTCCATACTTCAGCTATACTTCAGCACTTTTGAAATCCGCTGTACAAGCTTCCCTGCTTAAAATGCCGGATAGAACCCGGATAAAACCAGGATAGAGTCAGAACTCTATCCGGGCCTATCAGGAATGAACTATGATTTTGTACCCGGGTTGTATCCGGGTCTATCTGTGACTTTCACGGGACGCTAGGAAATATATTTATCCGGGTCTTTTGCGGTCCTACCCGGGATGTATTTGGCATACAATTTCATATACATTCCTATCCGGAACCTACACGGGGCGTTTGCAAACATTATGCGGATCTTATCCGGTTCTATCCAGGTCTTATCCGCTTCTAGCTGGGATCTAATCAGCATACAATTCCGTATCCGGGACCTATACATAGGGCTTGAAAATTCTATCCGGGTATTATCCGGTCCTAGCCGGGATCTTTTCGGTATGAAATTTCATATCCGGGACCTATGCTGAGCGTTTGGAAATTCTATCCGGGTCTTATCCGGTCCTAGCCGTGATCTATTCGGCATACATTTTCATATCTGGGGCCATCCGGTACCTATACGGGGCACTTGAAAATTCTATTCAGGTCTTATCCGGTTCTAGCCGGGATCTAATCGGCATACAATCTCGTATCCGGATCTATCCGGGACCTGTACGGGGCGCTTGGAAAGATTTATCAGGGTCCTATCCGGTCGTAGCCGGAATCTATTCGGTACAGCAGCTCGAAACAAATTATGTAATATAATGATGAATTTGCACACAAAAAAATTTCATGTATTATCACTGCACCTAATTTATTTTTGAAGTTATACAATTGCACGCACGGTCGCTTACAAAAATAGTCCAACGCTCAAACGTTTTGAAAAATCACACCCGCTGGGGATTCGAACCCTACCTAAACTACCTAAACCTAAGTCTAATCCTAAAAATCTACCGCATACAGCCCACTGAGCCACCGAACCGCTTGGATCTTGTCGTCGAAATCTCAGCCAAGCTGTTTCTCTGAAAACCAAGGGCTAACTGAGGAATATGTATATACATATATATATATTTTTGTTTTGTTTTACACATTTAATGAATAGGTGGATTCAAAGAGGCTTAATTTAAATATTTACATTCTAATATTTAAATGTTCAATTAAATTAATAAATTAATTTGTGATTCTGTTCAAATTGTGAAGCTCCAAAATTTAAAGGATTTATTACTTTCAGATTTATTATAACTGAAAAATATTTAAATTTTAATAAGATTTTTCAGCATAAAAGAATCTAATGATTCTAGTTTAAGTAATATTATTTAGTGAAAGTCTGGGAGTAAAAAACAGCTATTGCAAATAATTTATTTGTTAATTGAAGTTAAAAAAATACTTCCAGATAAAAAATACTTGAACCTGAAATATTCTACCTTTAAAGTTGAATGTGAACATTAGGGTGGTCCAAAAATGCACTCCGAAATTTTTTTCACTTTAGTGGGCAAGGCACTCCCCCAAAAAAGTTTCCAGTTCCGGAGAAAGAAAATCATTATTTTTTTTCAACATTCCAACATTAACACGTGCTACTGGGCACTTGTAAATCCCATATATTTAACATGGAAAAATTTTGCATTTTCGAACAATTGTACTAATACTTCAGGGTTTGATCGAAACTTGCCAAATTTTTCAGGAATTGAAGTGGAGTTTTTAGAAAATAAAACCATACTAATAACATTCATTTTTAGACAATCTTTACAGCCCTCCCCCACCCCCACAACGCCCAAAATATAACCCAAGAATAAAAAAAGTACATTTTTACCTATTATTGTTAATTTTCAGCAGTTTATGCCTCTTTTTTAATAAATCTAAATACTAATGGAAAATTTGAATATCCCCCATGACTTTTTGAACAACTTTTAATTGTTTAAATAAATGTAGCTTATTGAAACAATTTTTTTTTCTCAAAAAATGTAAAAAAAAATAACCGTATTTTCTGAATGAAATGTAGTAAATTCTTTGAAAAATATTATGTGATTATTTCAACAATTAATTATTGTTTATTTTCAAAATTTCTTAAAATCGAGCCATAGATGTCCACTTCTTTCTCAAGTTGGTATCCTGTGCTACTTATTGTTGAATAGTTACATAACTTTGATAAAGAAAGATCAATTATTACATTTCATTCAGAAAATACGATTATTTTTACACTTTTTTAGAAAAAAAATGTTTGAATAAGTTATATTTATTTAAACAATTACATTTTTTTAACAAGTCATAAAGAACATTCCAATTGTCCATTAGTATTTATTTGTATTAAAAAAAGAGGGCAGAAAATGCTGAAACTTAACAATAATACGTAAAAATATAGTTTTTTTATTTCTGGGTCATATTTAGGGTATATTTGGTGACACTTCTCTTTAATCCCTGATATATGTAGCAACTTTAGATCAAAAAAGGTTTTTTGGATCACTCTTATGAACATTGTACCGATAAATAGAATGTTATACTGATAATAAGCAATTGGTCAGTATAGTTACGACATCACATCTACATTAAAAGCGTAGTTATTAATTGATGTATGAAAGTAAATACCTTTCACGAAAAGTTATACATTCATACGAATGATTCATAGAGCGAAAAAGTTTGAGCTTTTTGACATTACAGCTGGAATTTTTGGTTCCACGTGCCGGATAGGTTCCCGATAGACCGGATAAAACATACTTTATTAGACTTGAACTCTTTATCGATGAAAATACTCCCAGATTGGTCCCGGATAGACCCGAAGAGACGCCCTTTTTGACATTACAGCTGAAATCAATTTTTGGTTCCACGTCCGGGTAGGTCCCGGGTAGAACCAGATAGATTGACACTTATTGATTTCTTGTACCTGATTGGTTCCTGATATACCCGGATAGACGCTAGTTTGGAATTAGAGGAAATCAATTTCTGTATCCGTGCTCCGGATACGACCCGGATAGACTCGGATAGAAGGACAATGTCTACTTTGTCAAAATACATTATTGGTTACATTTTCCCGATAGAACCTGGATAGTCCCGCATGATTCCCAGATAGAAAATAAGTAACCAGATAGAGCCCGGATATACCCGTATAAAAGTTCCATCCAGTTTCTATCAGGGCCTTACCCGGGTTCCATCGGATCTTATGAAGTCTTTTGAAATCTTTGAACTCTTCGTGAAATCTTGTTAAATACTTAAAATCTTTCTGAAATGTTTGAAATCTTTGTGAACTCATTGTGAAATCTTCTAAATCTTTGTGAAATCTAGTGTACACACAAAAGTAGAGTGGTCAACCCATCGAAAGAAATTAAATTGCAAAAAACCAGCATGCAACAAATTGGAAGTACTGTGACTAGGACAGACGTGATAACTTCCAGAAGGCACTCTTTCCATCATAAGTGCGATGCACATTGCATAGAATAACAATCCATCATTCTGTGGGATTCCATAGCACTTATTTTTCGTCACGTCTCCGTTGCTTTTTTCTCTCAAATATATCAGAAGGGGAAAAAAGTCAGAGTAAAACGTACAAAATATCAGAATAAACGTGATTGAAATCAGGGAGCAGAAGAAGTTGTAGTAACAAAGATCCTGATCACCACTGATGTGCAGAAAGATTTGGTGTATGTAACTTTTTTCTGTTCACCATACCTGGAAAAGTAGACGAGCTATGATCATGAAATTTGGATGAATTGTAGGTCCAATATTGATATACAGGTCTGATAGGATTGTGAGCTAAATCGGCCATTTGTAAGTATTTTTTTGCAGCTAAGAGATTTCAAAAACAAAATTTTACCTTGTTTATATGAAAAAAACTTTTTTGATATTCAAAATATAACAATACGATATCTAGTTTTGGGTCTAACCGCATAAATATGTGAAAAGTGCCCTTGAGCCTTATCCAACTGGACTTCTGCCCTTCAAATGAAAATAGCCGTAACCGCAGTTCGAATAAGTCATCTGTCACTTTTACGAATCTTTAAAATGGGATTCAAATAGCCCTTAATCTCGCAGTTTTTATGGACATCCAATATGTATATCGTATTACAATAGTATATTATGCAACATATGCGTAAAATTCGGTTTTACACGCGCGATCACCACAAGTGGGTAAATCGTACGCACATGTTGCATTTCGCGCCTAAAATTGTTTTAACAAAATTTATCAAACGTATTTTTGAAAGATCTGTAATTTGTTCCCAGATTGATTAAAATCCGTCAAAAACAATCCGAGATATACGCAAAAAGCTGGAAAACAATAAATGTGACCTTGAAAGGTCATTTTCAAGGTTAAAAGGCTGAATTCTTCAGGAAAGAGTTTTCTTCTTGTAACGTAAACATAGAACCAAGTCCGGTTGGATAAGGCTCAAGGGCACTTTTCGCGTACTTATGCGGCTAGGTCTCTTGTTCGCGTCTTCGAGACTCATCGATCGAGCTATTGTTGAAACCTTTATGACCAGCCAGTACCGATTTATGAATACGTTTTCGAAAACAATTATACGAAGATAAAGTTCGGTCGCAGCATCACTTACCACGTACTGTGCAACTCCGCATCTCCCGACCACGCAGGAGATGTAAGTGGAGATGCTGAGCGGACGAGAGATCCGTGTCAGACATAGTGAGATGTGGGGCAGAAATTCAGGGTGGCTGCACAATGTGTCCTAAGACTTGTACATAAATCGACGTAAGTCCGTATCAACGCGTATATGTGCTTTGTTGCCCATTGCTACCAACTGTCGCGCGTGTTTCATTGGTTCACATTCCAGTGTTCCGGTGGTTGATGCAGTTAAATTTTGACTGGAACACTGGAATGTCAACCAATGAAACACACGTGACAGCTGGTAGCAATGGGCAACAGCGCATACGTACACGTTAATATCAACATACGTCGACGTACGTGCAATTCTTAGGACACATTGAGTACAGTTCCACCGACCAAGCTTCGGCGGCGTGGCATCGCTTATACGTGAGTGGCGCGGCCTATCTTGCGCCTTTGAGGTGGAGGGAATACACAGGAGTAAGCGAGGAGTCCGAGAGTGGTATTCGCCTTCTCTTTCCAACCTATGTATCCCCTCCACCTCTAAGTCACTGGATACGCCACGCCACTCACGCATAAGCAACGCCACGCTGAGGAGGAGTACTCATTGTGGAGCCAGCCTCATCAGTCTCAAGTCTTTGGTTCGCAAGCGATCGCAGCACCCGCAGTTCACTATGATTCACTTTGGATAGGCTTTCAAGGCAGGGCCTGCAGTTTACTGTGGACTCTGAGCCTTTATTCGTTTTTAGCTAAGGCGCACTGAGCGGACTAGGCAGTTTACTTTCTAGATCGACTTTGGTGCACTTGGCAACCTTGAAATTACTTTCGAGGATCGAGTCTTTGAAGATGATAAATAATCGCGAGAATAATTCGTTGATTAGAGAGCGAGTCAATTAAATTAAAGAAAGATGATTAGTACAGTTAGCCAAAGAAAAGTGTAAGTAAAGTACGGCGTATCGAAAAAATTAAATTTTTTGCTTTCATTTTTGGGTAGGGCTAAAAAGTTTCTGGTAGGTGCCAAAATAACTCCCGAAAAATATAAGTCCTAAAAAAAATGTCTTCAGCTCGCGCAAGGTCGTTATATGTCAAAACAGGGCCAATGGAAAAATTTCCTGTGTTCGCGCGTTCATGTTATAGTGACAGATAATCGTAAGATTCACGAAATCGTAGATATTTTTAACAATAAATTGCTCGAAAATTGTTATTTTTGATCCGGATAAGCAGTAAGAAATGCATGTTGTATCCGCATATATACCTGCTATGTATAGACCAAATGGAAAAATGTCGTATGTTCGCACGTTCGTGTTAAAGTGACAGATAATCGTAAAATTCACAAAAGCGTAGATAATTTTAACTATTACAAGCTCTAAAATCATTATTTCTGATCTGGATAAGCGGTAAAAAATGCATATTGTATCGAAATACAATACATGCTAAGCATGGACCAAATGGAAAAATGTCCTTTGTTCGCGCGTTCATGTTAAAGTGACACTGATAATCGTAAAATTCACAAAATATTATATATTTTTCACTATTACAAGTTCAAAAATGGTTATTTATGCCCCTGTATTTGGATACAATATGCATTTTTTACCGCTTGTGCGGATCAGAAATAAACGTCTTTGAGCTTGTAATAGTTAAGTATGTATAATATTTCGTGAATTTTACGATTATCTGTCACTTTAACATGAATGCACGAACACAGGACATTTTTCCATTGGGCCTATACCAAGTAGGAATACGTATATGCGGATACAATATGAATTTTTTACCGCTTATCCGGATTAGAAAAAAAAAAAAATTTTGAGCTTGTAATAGGTAAAAATATTATATATTTCGTGAATGTTACGATTATCTGTCACTTTAACATGAATCTTTGGCGATGAGAAATCTATTATTATTCCCTATTTTGTTATATAACGATCTTGCGCGAACTAAAGACATTTTTTTTTAAGTCTCATATTATTCGGGAGTTATTTTGGCACCTACCAGAAACTTTTTAACCCTACCCGAAAATTAAAGCAAAATATTTGAGTTTTTCGATGCGTCCTAGTGTAAAGTGATAGTGGAAAGTATTTAAGGAGATCCTTCTAGATTCTATTATTAAAATTTAAGAGAATATTATTTTGATAAAAAAATCAGTAAATGTATATGTGTTGAGTAGAGCATATCTTGAAGATTGGTCATATTTAGACACCAAAGAAAATCTAAATTTATATTAGGAAAAATCCAAGGAGACCCTTGATATTTTTGATAGAGGCAGAACCTTATTTACTGTAAGAAAGCTCGTGTACGCTGTATTATTTTGTTAAAAAATTATATTTTTAATATCTTACAATATAATAAAAGTCTAATGTCGTAAGCCTCATAATAGGAATTAGCTAGTGCAATTCAAATAAATAATAAAAGTATCATTTCTTTCTTAGAATCAAATAAATAAATTAGAGTAGCGATTCGCAGGCAATAATGATATTATATTATAATAATTTAAGTCAATAAGCAACATATATTCTACAATAAAAATAAATAAGTGTTAACAAGAGACTTGCTATATTTTATCTTCACTGTATTACAAATCTATGTGTTAATCTTAATAAATGGATTGGAAGAGAGCCCTGAGAATCTTTACTTCTTCTCACGTGCACGAATCCTGAATTATGCTTAAGCTTTCAATAAAAGGTTTCCAATAATAATAATAAAATAATTAAACCATACCACGCTGAAAAACCCAGTTCTCGTCAGATCACTGAAGTTAAGCAGCGTTGGACGCGGTTAGTACTTGGATGGGTGACCATTCAAGAATACTGACATGAGTGCTGTTGGCACATCGTGGGTGTGGTGAGCCCACACTTGTAGTTATTTATAACTACAAGAAAAACCTAGAAACACTACCCGAATCGGGTAGTGTCACGCCTACCCTGAAAGGGAAATGGTTTAATGGTATATATATAGTATATTTGTACCGATTTATCGAGTTTCACAAAAATTGGTGTATTTTGCTTATACGAGAATAACTTTGTTTACATTAGGAATATTACTGTTTGTTCGCGCCTTCGAGACAAGTCGACTGGCCTATATTGACGCACCTCCCATGGCCTCTTATGATCTAGTAATACCGATTTATCAATTAAAAAAATATATTGTTTATCTTGTTGATACAAGGAAAACTTTTTTACTTTTGGGAGTACAAGAATAATTTATATGGTATACAGTCAAACCTGGATTTAGTCGTAGCTACCCGATAGGCTCGACGATTCGACAGATAAAACGAAGAAGAAAATGTTTTGGGTAGACAAAGATAGAGAGAGTATGACTAGATCGACTTCAAGCCTGGGAGTCCCACGGTAGTCTTTTTTAATGTCAAACCAGATCAAACTGTCAAGTGTTGACGTGAGAATTTTAAATCTGTGTTTTTCGTTTCCTTTCGCAAAAAAGTTATGTGTTTTTGGATGCTGCTGTCTTCGAATGGTTTAATCAAGTGAGAGACAGAGTATCTGGACCGATTATCCAAGGCATTTATATTTACGTGTAACAGCAAACTTACTTCCTCATTTCCGTTAAATATTTAATTTACCCTTGTCTCCGTATTAGAAAAAAATTTCAAAATATTTTTTACCACGCAGTAAAATTCACCGGAAACGGTTCACACGCCCCTGACTGTTAACGTTCGGAGAGCCTGGATTTAATGTCACCGTCAGTCCCAACCCCGATACTAAATCCAGATTTGACTGTATTTGTTCGCGTCTTTAAGACGCATCTGTATTGCCCAATTGAAAAGCTTCTTATGACCTAACATAATCTACCAATATCGTTCTTAAACTTTTAACAAAATTATTTACCTCATTTATCAGATAATTTTTTCAATGTCCCGAATATAACATTACTGTATTTGATGTACATGGTCGCGTCTTCGAGATGCGTGGATTGATCTATTGACTAACTTTCGATGACCATTTTTGATAAATCAATAACGACTTAGAAATTTAAAAAAAAGGTAACATTTCTTATATGAAGAAAACTTTTTTTTCAACTTCGAATATAACACTACCGTAAGCTGAAAAGTTGTTCATTGTAACAGAACACATCGGTTCACATTTTGATGGGCTCTCTGATTTTCTCAAAATATGATTTTCGGTAATACAGAAACATCAGCTTGAAAAATAAATTGAAAATTAAGAATGTTAAATTAGATTAAAATCAAATTCAGAATCCTATTTAACGTCCAATACTCAAGTTTGTGTATAGAATTCCTGAAAATAAAACAAGAATACAAAGATCAAATTTGCACAACCGCCACAAAATTCTCCTATTGCAATTCCTAAAAACAAAAAAATTTGTTTCTTTGGACAAAAATAAAAAAGAGGAAAGAAAAATGAGAATGCAACCAACCAAATCCCCTTCCTTCTCTTTTTTATTTCTTTCATCTTTTTTATTTTTATTATTATCAAATCACAATGTGAAATCATTTATAATATTTACCAACTTTTCGGTGCTCATACAGCACCCTTATCAAAGTAAGAAAAATTAGAGCAGGCGGGAAAAGCGACGAAACAACGACGCTTTCTCCTCGATACCTGAGATCTAAGTGTGAAGTAGAAGGTAAATCCGTCATAAACATATAAGAAATAAAAGAAAGTCAAGATTCATGAAAACCTATTGCTAAATGTAATTAATCATACTAGAATAACTTTTGTTTAATTTAGTTTTCAAATTAATAGACAACTTATTTTGTTTTTTAATACAAAGCATTTCCATGAATTCTCTCTTTCTCTCATAAATAAATCTTCATTTTTCCTTTTGATAGAGAAAAGTCTCCCTCTATACGCTTGTTGGGCAGCTACATCAGCGCCACCAATTTTGAACTATTGGGAAGAAATTTGAATTTGAATTCAATATTAACGAAAAATCTTATAGTAAACAATTAATTTGAAACCGAAGATTCACATTTTTGATTAAAATGAATTGATATTCACTGCTGTTTTTCATAAACGTTGCCCAAATAACTTCGAAATACCCAATAGTTCGCGCGTCAGATGGCGCTGTTGTCAAAGTCACAGAGGTGTCCTACAGGAAGCAAATTTATTTGATTCCTACATATGGCAAAGATATCAAAAACGTAGCTACGGTGCCAAAATAGTTACCCGTGAAGAACGTCAGAAAGTGAAAAGGTGTTAAATTACAAATAAAGAATTAAACAAGAATTTAATTTGAATTTATTTTCAATTTTCTAAAAACGATTATTTGGAAATGCCTTGGCCGCGGTTCACGCGTATACTAACTCTAATAAATTCTACAAGTTCAAAGTTAGACGAATCTATTTCTAGTTGGAAAAGGGCATACGTCAATTTAGTTTGGCGATCGGAAACTATCTGATCTCTCCAGAGGAAAGAAGTGATTACTCCAGCCCTCCGAGGAAGATTTCTGAGAGTTGAGGAACGCCCGAGCCCAATTGTAGCCAATCAGGACAGAGATTCCTTCCACTCTCTTCGAAATTTCCTCACTCCTGGAAAAGTCGTGGAAAGCGCCGAGAGTCCGGTTCGGCCACTCTGTTTTTTATGCGACCCCTTCCACACTTGAGATTCTCTAGGACCCCGGGACTTTACGCTCGAAAATTTATGACCTTTTTCACAAAACCCAGAAGTCCCAATCATCCGCAAGAATAGGCCCTGTGCCACACATGTCGACCAGACCGGGAAACTCGAGCTTTTCGTGCAATAGCCCTTTTTCCCCAGGTTTCCTTTCTATCTTCTAAAACTAAAATTGTTCTAAGAAAGCTGTTTTGAAATTACATGCATATATACAGTCAAGATGACCATAAATCGTGAGAACCCTCAAAAACTAAACTTTGAATTCCAAGGCATTCCTTTCTTTTACGATTATAACTATTTTGAAAACAGGATGTGCTTAAGGCCTTAAGTTGTAATTCTCCAATTTCAAAAAGTATATACATTCTTATGGGATAATTTAAGTGATGCGTGTCCCTCTGCATCCTGCCCTACGTTCATTCTGAGCTTCCATAAATCTTGCAATATTTTTGAATCATATATTTCTAGGCTTAGTTATTTTATATTTTAATTAATAACTGCAAATATGCTCGTCTTCCTCAAGAACACCGAAAATAACCAAGTTGTTGCGACTTAACGCTCTATCCATTGCCTCGATTATCCGGTCTTGTTTCCTAATAACCAACCTATGTTTTTCTTGCTCAACTTTAACCTATTTATTTTCCAGGGTAAAATGGTCAGCTTTGTTATGGAGAGGGGAAAGTGAGGACTCCAGATTCCCCATTTTTTGCATTAAAAGTTCAAATTTATCCTCAGAGATTTCGAGAGCCATTGTACCGAGTAATCACGTCACACAAAGATAGCAAGACGAACGCACTGTTCACCTGATAATAAAACCTTGAGAAAATTGACAGTTTGAACGAGAACAACTTTTTGCTTACAATTTATTGCGGTAATGGTTGCATCACTGACAAACTACTAGAAACGAGAACATTAGTGACAATTAGTTACTCTGCAAGCATTTTATAGATCACACTGCACGAACTCAGCCCGTAAAGAAACAAAATTTTGACAAGGGAAGAAACACACGACCGCCTGCCATGCTTGCATTACAGCGCCCCCTGTCTAATAACACTTATATCCAAGGTCGTAGCCAGGGGAAAATGAGGCGGGTTTGATCCCCCGCCGAAATTCTTGAAACATGTACATAATATACATATACTCTCCTATGTGCCGCTGCATATCCCCCCGCTAAATTTTTTCCTGCTGCATATCCCCTCCTCCCATTTTTCTGGCTGCGGCCTTGCTTATATCCACAAGATCAGGGTTGTTGAGAACAGCAATAATCTTTCCTTTATTCAGATAAATCTTGGCACACTTGTCCAATCCAAAGTCCATACCAATTTCTCCTGTGTACTCCTTGAAGATATTTAAAGCACTCTGAAGTTTGCTTTTACTAGAAGCATAAATCTTCTGGTCATCCGTATAAAATACATGAGTGACCTTATGCTCGCGATGATTAGTGTCGCCGCAGAGGCACCTAGAAGAATATCGCAGTGCGAGAGATAGAGGCAGGAGTGTGATGCAAAAAAGCAGAGTGCTCATGGTATTGCCCTGAAAGACGGCCCTCAAGAAGGTGACGTTATTTGTTGTCACACGATAATTTCCAGATGAGATAGTAAATCTAGTTTTCCGAAGGGGAATGAATCTCTATGCATCTCACTATGTGTGGATGAACCTTCAAGCTTTCCAACAGACAGATGATAAGTCTATGAAAGGTTGAGTCGAAAGCTTTTCGGTAGTCAATCCAGGCCATTGACAGGACGCGTTGATGGGCTGTGCGTCTTTGCAGGCACACCTGTCAATTAGCGGGTTCTTTCGGCAGCCTGGTACACCATTTTTCGAGCCACGTTCTTCGTACTTCTTCCTCCACACAGGCTCAATTCTTGGAACAATCCTGCTGTTTAGGACAGCTGCAAAGATCTTATACAGTGTGTTCAAACAAGTTATTGGCCTGCAATTCTCTGAGTTGTACAAGTTACCTTTTTTCGGTAGGAGTATAGTACGTCGTAACACCAGCCACTGCGGAATGGGCGTTTCCGACTTTAAATATGAGGTGAATATGCGGGCCTGATATTGAAGAAAAATTATTATTCAAATATGTTCACAGAAGTTGATCTTTGTACTACAATCTTATTAAATTGAAATACAAGTTTCATCATAGGCAACACATTTCGAGGTGAGCAATGATGTTCGGACCTCTTAAAATATGTACCGCGAAACTTGTATCGCCAAAAAAGGGTTAAACCATAATTTACATTATCAGAAGCAAACATACTTCAATAAACACTCTTCTTTAATATAAAATATACTCAAAATCCTACAATATTCTGGCGTGCTACCACGCGTTACGACGCGCCGAGTTGACAAGTCATCTGGCCCCTGTAAGTCCGCAACTATTCTTTTATCATTTTGAAACGCATGCGCCGCCTATCGGGAATAGAAAACACTAAACACGATCTCATTTTTCCCCATTAGAGTGAACGCACTGGGCAGCACCATAAACTGAATTTCAGCCAGATCATGGGGCTTAGGAGGAACCTGCATGTCAATGTTCCTCCTTGTCCTGAAATCGCGATCATCTCTCAGAAGGTGCTTGCTTTCCGCGGTTGGTCTTAATGTCGCTTCTTCATTTTCATCTGCAGCTTGTTCAAGCAGCGGTTGGAGAAGCACTCCGCGTACATATCGATTTTTCAGGAGGTAGGCACGTTGATTTCGCAATGACTGGTGCGAAACGTGCTGAAGTTCTGGGTGTTTCTGGCACCACAGCCTCTGTGAGCAGGGATAATGCTGGCATCGTAGCAGTCTAGCAAGTCACCCTGGAGTCGATTCGTCCACCCAATGTGGGCGTTTTGCCGGTTTGTCGCCGTGTTTCCATCTAAATTATTTTTAGCACCCAGAACTCTAGAGAGATCGGCACTGTTTGCCGACCTATTGTCCAGTGCTCTGCGCATTCGAATTTTTGGAACCACATATACAACTTCTTGGTGATATGGTGGTGTCGTTGTTGTTCCCACGGGCAGCTAGGGAAAGGGTTCGTCCGTCCTTGTAGAGCCCCGCATGCAAGGATAAGGCTGCATACTCTGAGAGATCGCCCGGTATCCCAGAGTCACCGTTTAAGACACCTAACCCAGGTGCCATTCAGCTTTCGGCACGGTCGTTAAGCCTTCGCTTAGGGGTTATGGCTTCGGGACCAGCCCTGGCCAATTGTCCGCGACTGCAGTAATGCCAATGTAGGCACCTTGAGCTACTGCGCTTGCGTCAGGGTCGTGCCCTAATTGGCCGCAGTCGGTGCGGAATTCAAAATGGGTATTAAAAACAATTCTTGTAATTAAAATAAATAATTATCATGGAATGCACAAGAATGTATATCAATTTTATTTATTAATATTGTTGTGAAATATAAGTTACTCTTTGAAATTCAATGAAAATAAACTGTTACTTAGGAAATATATGTTATAATTTTTGTTCTTAACTGAAATCAAAAGTTATGTAGTTTATATGTATTATCGTGCATTTTATAATAACTTTTTATTTTTATAAAAATAATTCTTTTTAATACCCATTTTGAATTTCGCGATAACCGCGACCAACCAACGCGCGATCCTAACGCAAGCGCAGTAACTCAAGGCGCCCACATTGGTATCACTGCGCGACTGCTTATTAATTACAGTTAAACCTCGTTTATCCGAGGTAATGCGGGGAGGTGATACCTCGGATAAGCGAAAAGACGAATAACACGTGAGAAGTACAAAATTCGAAAACAGTAATTATTTTTGATATATTTGAAATGGTACAATGAAATTTGACCACATAAGCGTATAAAAGTGAACAACTAACGAACGTAGATTAATCTCTGGATTACAAAGCATTTTTAATAACGTGGCTTAAGAAAATCGGTATTAGAGCACTGTTTCAATCTGCTCATACACCTCGATTAATGCGGAGAGCAGAAACCCTTGGTACAGGGATCCTCTATCCTCAATCCGAAGACGCGTTCGGTGGCTTTGTCAGATGCCCTTCGGTTCGATCTGAAGGAATCATAACCGAAACCGAAATAAAACCGAAAATAAATGGAAAACGATATATATATAGTTCAAAGTTCGCCATAAAGACAATTCTGAAAAATTGCACCCGCTCCCGGCGAAATCGCGGTAAAATTTCAGCTGTAACCACGTCTCACGACTTTGAGATAGGTAGTTACGGTCTGCGATGGACTCAATACGATGATCCGGCAAAAGTCTCGTGAACCCTCAGGATACGGAGCGACCCAAAGCCGACCGCCTTCTGCATTCTTCCCGCAAGTATCTTAGCATTTTGTTGACACCCAGCGATGCCTTTCAGGCTTTTAACCAGTGAAAGCTTGGCACCTCCGAAAGCACCGATGATCAGGACGACTATCTTAACAGAATATTTAGGTTATAGCCGTCGCAACTACCTTATAAAATCTTTATATCACTCGTCCTTTTCATTCTCTTTGGCTATGATGTTTTTGTCGGCTGGTGCCGAAAATTCGTCAACGAACATGGTTCGTTTCTCGAAATCAAGGAGAACTATGTCAGGCGTCGAGTGCGCAAGAGAAACAGTTGTCGAGAATAAGAAATTTAGTATATGCGGAATTTATAATTTTCGACAATTAACTCTATTTCCCCAGGATCGTTTGGCCGAGCGGTATTAGGGCTAATGCCGTAAGAGTGACACAGATATTAATAAGGCACTCTTAGTACCGCATTGTGCTTTTGGATGTAGGTCGTTCCAGCATGAGTTGGACAACTAGATAGTATGTGTCCTAGATGCTTGGGGTGTGCATGACACGCTCTTCACCTATCATCGGGAATGTCTTGGCTCAAAATGTGCCGACGGTATGCTAAAGTGGAAATGACACCGTCTTGGTACGCCAAAATGAAACCCTCCGTGCCCGACTTCAATTCAGGCCTTCAGGAGTGAGCACTCGAGATGGATAAGATTTGATGCATTTTGATCAACCCTGATATTGAAATCAAGGCTGAGTGTTTCAGCAGCCTCCTCCACTGTTTTGTACAGAAACTCTCCTTTGCCCACTTTTTCGTGCTTCCTGACCACTTTAAGAAGAGGGTCTCGTCTATTTGCGACTATATGTCCTGTACCCAGAATTAAGGTGCGTGCATGCTTTTGTTTATGTACATAACCTTTCGTGACCCGATATCGAGGGATTTGAGCTCGTTCATCGTAAATGGAATCACTCCGGATGAATAAAGTACTACCGGGACGGCAAGCATGTTCGTCGTAGATACATTGTTGTGCGACGACAGTTCGGAAGACCAAATCCGTCGGATGGGACGTTTGTATCTGCTGCGGAGAGTATCCTTTATAGATGTCATGTCCTGAATGCGGCTCTGTGCCACGCCCATGTATGTATAGGTCTCTCCAGCATCACGGTGTCGTATAGCGCTTCTACCGACCAGCTCAGAGTCTCCGGGCGCCTTTTTCTAACCCAAACTCCATTCCAATCTCCTGAGTGTATTCTTCGACAATCTCTAGGGCTAGATGTAGTTGCTCTTTATTTTTAGCATAGATCTTAAGATCATCCATGTAAAATACATGAGTGATCTTATGCTTTCGATTTCCAGGTTTGCCGCAGAAGTACCCTTCGAAATGGCGAAGTGCGAGAGATATTGGCAATAATGTGAGGCAAAAGAGGAGTGTTGCCCTGAAAGACACCTCTCTGAAAGGTGACGGTGTTAGTTGTCACACGGTGTTTTCCAGATGAGATAGTAAATCTGATTATCCAGAGCGGCATCAATCTCTCTATGCACCTCATGATGTGCGGATGAACCTTCAAGCTTTCCAGCAGACAGATGATAAGTCTATTGGAGGTTGAATCAAAAGCTTTCCGGTAATCAATCCAGGCCATCGATATGAAGCGCTGGTAGGATGCTGCGTCTTTGCAGACACATCCATCGATGAGCAGGTTCTCCCCACATCCTGCTACGCCTTTCTTTGAGCCGCGTTGTTCGTACATTTCTCGCCACACGGGTCCGATTGTCCGAACAATTCTATCGTTAAGGATAGCTGTGAATATCTTATACACAATGTTCAGACAAGTGATTGGCCTGTAATTCCTCGGGTCAGCTAAGTGGCCCATCTTTGGCAAGAGTACTGTGCGTCCTTCCTCCAACCACTCCGGAATAGGCTCTTTAGACTTTAGATATAAGGTGAAAATGCGGGCCAGATGCTGGTGGGTTGAAGGAAACTCGTTCCACCAGAAGGTCTTGATACCATCTGGTCCCGGAGCGGAATAGTTCTTCATGCCTCTAAATACTTCTTACACCTCCTCGGTAGTGATAGGTGGGCATTCTTCCTCGGGTTTTATCAGGGCATTGCACAGCTCCTTGAAGCTATTTATGCTGTTTGAGTCTTCTTTCAGTGGATGCTGGCCTTCGTAGACTTCTCTCCAAAATGCTTCGATCTCCTCTGGTTTGGGCGGATGGTCGACAGTAACTGAAGGATCAAGGAAGAGTCGAGATGGCTCAGAGAAAAACTGTTGGTTTTCTCTGACCCACCTCTCCCTCCGCTCTAGACTTCTGGCGTCAGATAGTACTCGTATTTTGTCAACAATATGCTGCCTGATAGTCAGCAGCTTTGACTTGTTAAGTGTGTGACAACGGATCCGCAGTTCGCACGCGAACTGTCGAACCTTGGCGGTGAAATTCCTGCCAAATGTTATGTAGTCAATCACACACTGAATGCGGGACGCGTACTGTCTTGGCCAGCCTACATTTGTGCTGAGTTGATGCATTCGTCTTTGGCCTTATGATCAGCCGTTGGTTTTGTTTTATGGTTTGCATCCGCCAAAGCTCTCGCTGCATTATACACACTACAATTGATAGTCCAGAAGTCGGATTCTTAGGAAAAATCTCCACGAAGCCCGTCATCCAGTTCAGCCAGATCTTTGAGCTTGAGAGGAACCTGGATGTTGATGTTTCTCCGAGTCCTGAAGGATCGCTCTTCCTCTATTAGATGCCTGCCCGCGGTTGGTCTCAGTGTCGCCTCTCTTTCTGTGTTGCCGCCTTGTTCTGGCGACGGTAGAGTAGGCGGTCCGCTTATATAGCTCCTTTTCCGGAGTTGTTCGGCATGGTTTCGCAGACGTTGATGCGAAAAGTGCGAAAGCTCTGGCTGTTTCTCGCACCATAGAGCGTGCAGGCGCGCCATGTCACCTTCTCGTTCAGGAGTCATACTGGTATCGTAGCACTCCAGCAGGTCGTCATTGAGTTGATTCGTCCACCCGAAGGTACTGAGATTCCGCCGGTCCATCGCATTGACTCCATCTCGATTGACTCCCCCAACTCTAGAGTAGTCGGCATTGTTGTCCGACCCATTTTCGAGAGCCCTGCGTGTTCCATTGTTTTGAATCGCACTTACAACAAATACGTTTGGTGTTATCATTGTTGTTCCCACGATAGCTAGGGAAAGGAGTTTGTCCATCCTTGTAGAGCCCCGCATGCAAGAATAAGGCTGCATAATCTGAGAGGTCGCCCGGTAACCCAGAGTCACCGTTCGAGACACCTCACCCAGGTACCATTCAGCTTTCGGCACGGTTGCTATGCCTCCGCTTAGGGGTTAATTCCTTCGGGACCACCCCTGGTTAATTGTCCGCGACTGCTTATTAATTATTGTAACCATATTCAGCAGAAACCCTTGGAACAGGGACCCTCCGTCCGCAACCTGAGGACACGTCCGGTAGCTTTGTCACAGGCCCTTCGGTTCGATTCCAGATGAATCGGAACCGAAATATATATATATATATAGTTAAAAGTTTGTCATAAGGACAACCGCAG
>CAKNYM010044360.1:45985-60117 GCA_932195095.1 Andricus curvator | reverse complement strand
CAAGGTTACATTTTGCTTTGTCCTTACATTTTCTACTGAGTCATATGGCTATAAGAAAAAAGAACGAGTATGATTTATTGCTTCCTTATAGATAACATATTCAACTAAAAATTCCTATCTTTATTTAGTGTGCAAATAATTCGTGAAAAAACATTCTGCAGTCTAGAAAAACTTCTGGAACTTCAAGATATATTATTAGAGAACATTTTACAGTTAAAGTGGTTCATGTCCGTGCTAAGTTTCTGAAATATTTTGATAACATCATCCTGAATTCCTACCTTACCAACATTCATACAAGAGAGGTACTGAACCAAGGAGACAGAACCACTTTTTCACGAGAGGGCTACTGAGCCAAATCTATGTATTTAGATGCAAGATATTGGACCACTAATACAAGAGGGATACTGAGCCACTTTTTTACAAGAGGGTTACTGAGTCACTTTTCCAAGAGGAAGGTGCATCTCTACTTTACCGACATCAAGACCATTCCACAGCTGGTCACAAAATAATATTGCACAATTGTAAGTGCCAAATTTGTCTAAGCAGCTTTTCTAGAAAAAGTTTCAAAAATATTCTACACGCAGTTTGATAATAATAATAATAATCTGAGGATATATAATAATGCATAATTATTTAATTTGTGTTCGGTTTATTGGAAGAACTTGCTCAATTGACACTACTAAAAGACGGTTGAATTAAAGTATTTATTAAAAGAATAGTGGTTTGTTCGATAATGGCTTTTCAGTGAAAATTGTATGATCAATGAAATAACGTTCATATTTGAAAATGTTCAGAATATGAAAGGACGATTAATAGCAGAGATGGTAATACGTATATGTATAGTGGAGAATTCTGATTTATGAATACAAATGCATATATTGCTTTCCACGAAAGAAAAAAGGAGAAGAAACTCATTTTTTTTAAATATTTTACTCTAATTATATCATACGTAACAATAAAAATGATGAATATACCATAGAAAAAATTATAAATCCAGCCAAGATAAAGAACCATCCAAATAAGTGATGGAACGAGAGCTGTTATGACAATTTGGAGGAGTTAGGTGAATGTTGATTACAACAAAAACGAAGTTTTTCTATTCAAACTAACATTTATGACATCATCTCATTAGTTTAAACATAAACGTCAATGGTTTTTAAATAAAGAAGATGAAGCTGTTTCAAGAAAGTCCACGAAACACCTTCTTATGATGAAGAAGAGAAAGGATAAATAATAATATGAGTGAAGTATGTGCAAGAGAGAACCATGTGATGCAATTTACTTATAAGCTATAGACTAAATTAATTTTTGTATTATAAAAAATCAACTCATAATAAAGTGACAGCAAGGTATGAAGCATGTACGAGTATGTGTAGGCTAGAGAGAGAGAGAGAGCTATGTATTGAAAAAGAAAAATTTAATTATTCTAAAAAAATAATTTTGTAACATTTGCAAGATTCCAGAAGGCTTTGAGATTGAGCGACTCAAAAAAATAATCATAAATCTCACAGCATGCCTCTGCAAATGAATCAAACACATACAAATTTTGCATGAATCTTGAAAAATACCAACAGATTCTTAAGAGATCTTATTACATCCAGTGGATCACAGTGAGAGATTTAGAATCTTACATCGATATAGCTCAGATGTCACATAAACTATTAGCAATTAATACCTGGTAGCCACGTAATAATTTTTCAATAATATTGTTTCAACTATTTTGGGATGAAAAAACATATAATTCGAATGCACTTGTTAAAATTTATAAAATCAGCTACATAAATATTATAATGGACTGTGAGAAACATTGAAATCATCTTTCGCATAATAGAATAATCTGCTGAAAAGATTCAATTTACTTACTTGAAACATTGAAATAAAGTACCATGAATGATAAAATAAATTCAGCAACATTAAAATCTAATGCAAGAATACTGCGAATCAAACATTAAAAAATAAAACAATGATCTAGTGATAACATGAACATCTACTTTCTAGAACTCTTAAATCAACATTTAGTGATATAGAAATTTAATTAAATAATACTAAAAACGCTGAATGAAGTATTGATTACTTATATTAAATAAAATCCATTTAAAGTGACAAGGATTTCTGGTTAACAGAATAATGGATATACAGTTGATTCAACTGTTCCAACTTAGTAGACGAAACTTTGTTTCACTAAAACGGGATCCTGGGGTTAGCAAAGATTATCATAGAGTGCGCCACCATCGGATATGCTGCTTTTTCTTGTAGTTGTAGTCACGATTTCCCTGTTGAATCTTGATTTATCCTAAATAAAGTTGAATAAACTATTAAAATGTATGTGGAAGAATAGAGGACGAGAAGGATGAGGATGATGAGGATACGATAAAGAATAGAGAGTGAGGAGGATGAGGAGGAGGATACTATAAATATTACAATTAAGTCAACTAGGTACTAAAAATATTAGATTCAATGATTATATACACAAAATCGTCTGTTAGAGAGTTTGAAAGCTGTGTTGAGCTTCCTACACTTTCTTCTTGAAAAATTTGTGTGTATATGTGGCATTTGAATGTAAAATAAAGGAGCACATCGCCTTCCAAATAACAAAAAAACTAAGGAAACTGTAGGTAATGCCTTGTGCTGCATACTAGATGTATCGCCACTCTCGGTGCTGCCCTCTGTGCTGAGCTTGATAAATAGCCATCCTCATATAATATTGACTTTATGTAAAAAATCAATGATATTAAAATCTGCTTTTATATAAAAAATGTAAATTATTATTTTCTTAGAACCAACATTTAATTGTTATAAGGATTTCAGGTTAACAGAATCATGAACATACTTTAGATTCATCTATGTCAACTTAGTGAACGAAAACTTAGTTTCATTAACAAGGGGGTCTTGGGTTAATAAAGATTATGATAGAGTGCACCACTATCAGGTACGCTGCTTTCCTTCTAGTTGTGACCGCGTTTCTCCTGTTGAATCTTAAATTATCCACAATTGAATAAACTATTAAAGCGTGGCAGAAGGGTACGGAATTGAGGAGGAGGGCAGAGGAGGAGGAAGACAAGTAGGGACTGAAAATATTAGACTCAATGATTATATATGCACTAATATTCTGTTATGGATCTATCATAAGCTGGTATCCTAAAAACTAAGATGAATTTAGGTGAGATAATAAAGAAAAACACACATACATTTGAAATTCATTTATACAACCTATTTCATTATAATAATAAAACGTAAAAACTATATATATAATATTGAATAGTAAAAAAAAAACTTAAAAATGTTAACTACAGGAAATGTTCAATTAGTAATTGTGAATGTTAATTTAATTACATTCAACTAGTTGCTAAACAAAAAAAATATATTATTCAATAATACCAATCTCCCGCAATTCATTAACAATTGAAACAATTTCATGTACATTATTGCGTTTTCCAGCTACTAGAGCTTGTAAAAGAAAGCGCAATCTATCTACAAGTTTATTTGGATCTAAAATTTCGGCTTCTGTTTTTTCTTCTATTTCATATTCAGAGGAAAGGTCACTTTCAGCATCATCATCATCCTCCTCATCATCATCATTATCATTATCATCAGCATCATTTTTTTTGGCCATCACGGATGGAGAATTGCCATCTTGGCTAAATTCTTCTGCTTGTACTTCTTGCTCCTTCACAAGCGGTTCCACTTCATCTGTTGATTTCTGAGTAATGCACGTTAGATTCTTCAGTGGAGAGAATTGTGGCTTCCAGGCTTGCTGCTTAGCTTGTTTCCCGTCAGGTTTGAAAATCTTATGCTTACGATGAATTACTTCCCTATCCTTATCAATCAACCTGTTACTGTCTTGCATTGTCCTTATACCTCCAGGTACCTTTGCAATTTGGTGAAAGTCTCTATCATCCTGCTTATGATTCTTTGCTAAGCAAGAGTATTTCTCATGTCTTTTTAAATTATCAAGTCTTGAATAAGTTCTGGAACAACTTGAACATGTGGAAGTCATCTTGTCACTAACACAGTAAAAATGGCTGTTCTTTCATGGAAGCTGAGTTTATATCCTCCTCCTCCTCCTCCTCCTCCTCTTCCTTCTCATCCTCCTCCTCTTCAACTCCAACTTCTCCTTCTTCTCCTTCTCCAACCTTCTCCAACCTCCTCCTCCAAAACAGTAGCATTTTTAACCGAAGAGTTGAAACTAGTTTCAACTCTACGGTTAAAAAAACTGTTTTGGAGGAGGAGGTTGGAGAAGGTTGGAGAAGGAGAAGAAGGAGAAGTTGGAGGAGGAGGAGGAGGAGGAGGAGGATATAAACTCAGCTTCCATGAATGAACAGCCATTTTTACTGTGTTAGTGACAAGAAGACTTCCACATGTACAAGTTGTTCTAAAACTTATTCAAGACTTGATAATTTAAAAAGACATGAGAAATACTCTTTCTTAGCAAAGAATCATAAGCAGGATGAGAGAGACTTTCACCAAATTGCAAAGGTACCTGGAGGTATAAGGACAATGCAAGACAGTAACAGGTTGATTGATAAGGATAGGAAAGAAATTCATCGTATGCATAAGATTTTCAAACCTGACGGGAAACAAGCTAAGCAGCAAGCCTGGAAGCCACAATTCTCTCAACTGAAGAATCTAACGTGCATTACTCAGAAGTCTAAAGATGAAGTGGAACCGCTTGTGAGGGAGCAAGAAGTACAAGCAGAAGAATTTAGCCAAGATGGCAATTCTCCATCCGTGATGGCCAAAAAAAATGATGCTGAAGATAATGATAATGATGATGAGGAGGAGGATGATGATGATGCTGAAAGTGACCTTTCCTCTGAATATGAAATAGAAGAAAAAACAGAAGCCGAAATTTTAGATCCAAATAAACTTGTAGATAGATTGCGCTTTCTTTTACAAGCTCTAGTAGCTGGAAAACGCAATAATGTACATGAAATTGTTTCAATTGTTAATGAATTGCGGGAGATTGGTATTATTGAATAATATATTTTTTTTGTTTAGCAACTAGTTGAATGTAATTAAATTAACATTCACAATTACTAATTGAACATTTCCTGTAGTTAACATTTTTAAGTTTTTTTTTTACTATTCAATATTATATATATAGTTTTTACGTTTTATTATTATAATGAAATAGGTTGTATAAATGAATTTCAAATGTATGTGTGTTTTTCTTTATTATCTCACCTAAATTCATCTTAGTTTTTAGGATACCAGCTTATGATAGATCCATAACAGAATATTAGTGCATATATAATCATTGAGTCTAATATTTTCAGTCCCTACTTGTCTTCCTCCTCCTCTGCCCTCCTCCTCAATTCCGTACCCTTCTGCCACGCTTTAATAGTTTATTCAATTGTGGATAATTTAAGATTCAACAGGAGAAACGCGGTCACAACTAGAAGGAAAGCAGCGTACCTGATAGTGGTGCACTCTATCATAATCTTTATTAACCCAAGACCCCCTTGTTAATGAAACTAAGTTTTCGTTCACTAAGTTGACATAGATGAATCTAAAGTATGTTCATGATTCTGTTAACCTGAAATCCTTATAACAATTAAATGTTGGTTCTGAGAAAATAATAATTTACATTCTTTATATAAAAGCAGATTTTAATATCATTGATTTTTACATAAAGTCAATATTATATGAGGATGGCTATTTATCAAGCTCAGCACAGAGGGCAGCACCGAGAGTGGCGATACATCTAGTATGCAGGAACAAGGCATTACCTACAGTTTCCATTCATGGTGGCGAACTCTATGATAATCTTTGCTAACCCCAGGATCCCGTTTTAGTGAAACAAAGTTTCGTCTACTAAGTTGGAACAGTTGAATCAACTGTATAACCATTATTCTGTTAACCAGAAATCCTTGTCACTCTAAATGGATTTTATTTAATATACGTAATCAATACTTCATTCAGCGTTTTTAGTATTATTTAATTAAATTTCTATATCACTAAATGTTGATTGAAGAGTTCTAGAAAGTAGATGTTCATGTTATCACTAGATCATTGTTTGCTGGGAAATTAACGAAATGTTGAAAAATATAAAAATAGCGACTGTTTTTCTTGAAATTTTCAAAGTAGATTTTCTCAAAAACCGCATCTTTTTTCTTGTTCACATTTTATTGCTTTTCTGCTATATTAACAAAGATGTCTTGTAGGTTTAATGTGGACCAAATAACGTTTCTAGTTAAGAGAATGTTTTGCGAAAAATTGAATTTTCGCATTTTTCTTATAAACAACGACAGGTTTGGCAAAATGATTTTGCCTGCATAAAACTTGTGGGATATTTTCTTTATATAAGCACGAATTATTGAATAAAATAAAAAAATGGGCTTTACGATAAAATCAACTTTATATGTTTTCGAAACTCAACCGAGAAGGTGAAGTCGAATTTAATATAAAATCACAACTTTATTTTATCCAACATTTTTTGTAATGCGTGCTTAGATAAAGACGACAATAGGTAAGTTTTATTCAGGCAACATCATTTTTGTGGCCACAAGAATTTTTTTGTCGAATAATTGAATTATCTCATTTTTGCGAACGATGCAAGATATAAAAAGAGTAACAACTATTTATTGCAGAACATTTTAAAATAAACAAAGTTTTTTTTTAGAATATTGTCGAATTGTTCGTTGTTTGTAAGAAAACTGAGAAAATGATGTTTTTCGAAAACAAATTCTCGTGGCTATAAAAACGGTTCGGCCGGCATAAAAATCACAGGATATCTTCCTGATAGAAATAAAAATTTAACCAAAATATGACAGAAAATAAAAATTTGGAAAGCAACCCTAAAAGTTCAAATGCAAATACATATGTATGATTTGAAATGGAGTGGGTCATGTAATTATATATGTACATACTCATAAGACCCTGAAGCCAATGCAAAAAACTTCTAAAGAATTTGAATATTTGGGTCAAGTAACTGACATCTTTCAAAAAACCACTAATGATGTCACTGGACGGTTCAAGCCAAATATAGGTTCTTAAATATAGTTTATGAAACAGGATCAACCAAAAACCTTTTGACCTTTTCTTTACTTGAAAGAAAGTTCACACTGTATAGACTAGGCGTACCAGCTACTGTTTTAACAAAATTTAGTCTGGCTACAATGTTTTCCATAAATATCAGCATTTCGTGTATAATCGATAATCGTCGGAATGCTCGTTCACAAAAAAACGCAAGTAGGTCAAAGGCAATTATAAGAACCGAAATATGTCCTAGACTTTTGGGCTTTATTCTGCTTGTGCGTGCAAAGTAACACAGAGGAAATAGCCGAGCGTTGAAATATAACAGCCAACCGGAGCAAACTCCGAATTTAATCGCAGCACCCAGCTGCAACAGTAGATGTATTTTCGAATTTTTCTCGAGTCATTTTTTTTCTTTCCAGTCGCTTTTTTCTTCTGTTCGTCTTTAATGAATATCGTTCCGAGAAATAAGTTTGACGAGTGAAAAATACGAGCTGGACGTTTCAGTTTTCCGGATTCATGATTCTCACGATATACTATTTATTAACTTAAGTGTTTTTCAAGTAACAAAATACAGAGAGAAAAATATAACAGTAACTTTCCTTTTTCAGTATATGGACGTCACGCTTTTACTCAAATTGAAAAAATGTATAATTTTGATATACTATAAATCCACTGCTGGTATTGAAAAAGTAGTAATTTGTCATGGCTGTTAATAAAATCGCAACTGATGGTGCACTCTATATAGTATTTACTTATATACAAATTTTTATTTACTTATTACCACACTAAGAAAAAAAAATTTCTTGAACCAAAAAAAAACTGTTTTCTTAGATATACATATATATGGACATTTGGTTGAATTATTCAAATACTCCATCTACTTTGTTGTTCATATAATAACCATATTCTATGCTTATACTATACAATAGAGGGCACGAGTTCCTTTTTTATTTACAGCTATGGCGAATATGGTTTTTCATAAAAGTATTGCATTCAATAACAGAAATTTTGGACAATATTTTTTTAAACCCTTTACTGTACTGAATTGTACTGTTAGGCTGTGAATAAATATATAAAATTAAATTAGGAAAATATTAATTCATCTTCCACTTGAAAGAAACAAACTATATAAGTGACATAAATTTGAATACTCTTAACAAATTAAAACTATTTTTCCTAATTGATTAAATAGCTATGATAAATATTATAAAATTATATAATATATCTCTCGTAAATAGTCTACTTATGCTGCATTTTTTTAGTATACGATTTATGTGAGCATCGGGAAAAGTAAATAAAAGCCACCCAAGTGGGTTAATTTCAAATTTTCGATGCCACACATAATGGTTCAGTGACAGCACTTTAATAAACGAATGATGTGATATGTCAATTTCTTCGACATTTTGAAAATTTTCAAATTTTCAATGTAAATTTTCAGCAGAAAAGCAATTTATAATTTTTTATGATTGTTGAATTTTATAAATAAATGCACATATTTACATCAAAGAGAAAACAGTGGATGCGTTTTTTGAATATCACGGAAATGAAATAAAAAAATCAAAAGAAATTTGTGTTATAATTAAATGGAATAGACTATTGTATAATTATAAGTTATAGCCTTTTATGATCATCATCGAATGAAAAATGTAAATAAGTCTTTCCTCTTCAATGACTCAGAAGTAATGGACCGTGAAAACACAGAAAGGACCATTCGGAGCTATAAATATGTGCATATTATAGTATAAATAAGAATTCATTCTTCGATTTTCAGAACAACATAGGTCTATATTAAACTTGCGTCTCATATTTTCCTGATACAATGTAAACTTTTTTATTGGCAGCAAGAATAGAAAAGATATTAAAATTGACGACAAAATTAAACTCATAACTTTCTAAATATTATTGTAGTATTTTCTCGGATAAAGTATAATATTTGTTTACAAAAAATAATTGACATTGTTCTCCAGTATATGTTAGAAAATTAGTTTTAGTATGATAATATACGAGTAATATATGTTTATTTAAAGTAATTATTATTATGATTTAAACTTTTAAAGATTCAACTTTTTAACTAAATAGTATTAACTTGTACATTTCTTAACCTGCTTTTCATGATAATTAAAAATCTTCATATTTGCACGAACCTTTAGGCCTCTTTCAAGAAGAGCGAAGTTTAGTGATCTTAAATCTTGTATACCTCAACCTATGAATAAGGACCCGAGATCTCAAGAATCTCAAGATCTCTTGCTATTTTAAGAGAACGGGTTAATGTGATCAACGCTCTGAATTATCGTAATGCTCCAAAATAAAATAAAATTAGGAAGTTACCAACTGAAATAATAAACAAGTAACTGTTACTGACGTCTTTTTCCCGGATCCAATTTTTTTATTGAACCACGTGGCGATTAGCTTCGTACTGTAAAATGCGAAACTTCTCGAGTAACAAATTCTTGTGATTGTTATGTTTTTACTAAGTGAGCAATAAATTTTTTTTTTTTTTACATTTTTTACAACAACTTCTTCTAACATGAAATTTGGAACATTTTTGCAATTTTCGGTGCGCGTGGCATAGGGTAATTGAAAAGGGGGCTAGGTTCGCCCAAATTCGGTGAGCGTATAGCAGCAATTTGTTTTTCCAATAAAACAGTTTTATATAATTGTATGCAAGTCCGAGTCAAAATTGTAGCCTTCTTTTAGACATCAGGATGGCCAGCATTTAATTTTTATTATATTAGACCCTCTTTTAGTCCTCCAAAGTGGCATCTAATTTCATTTTAGCCATTTTTCATTCCTTTGAACCTCCTACATACTCTGTTTAGACCAGTCCCTATAGCCCTCTAAACGTGACCTCTCTTGACAAGGAGACCGTTTTACTCTAAGGCAAACACACGCCCACCAAATTTTATATTGATATAAATATTTCAGTATAATTAAGAATGTTCCAGGTGTACAGTAAAGTTCAAAATGACTTAATCTTTACATTAATTTATAAAATTGGCAAACATGGGCCCATTGATTATTACAACAAATTTTAAAAGATAAATCTAACCGTAAATAATACAAAAATAGGTCGAGTCATGATTGGTTCTTTAAATGTAGTTATTTGCATATTTGTATTTCTTCTTCTATTTTAGGCAAAAGTCGTAATTTTCAGTCAATTTCTTTATAATTATGTTTGTCACGTTTTTATTATATACCTATTATTGAGCGAATTGTTTAATTCAAAAAATGGCTAACTAAAAATAATTGTACGTATTATTCCTAAATAAAATAATTTCCATAAAAACGTGATGAAAAGAATTGTAAAGGATCTTTCAAGGAATAGAATAAGCTTTAGTAAATTAAAATTAAATGGATATTAGAACTTTTGCCTAAAGCGGATGAAAAAACACAAATGGGCCAATAACTACATTTAAATAAACAATTATGATCTCAACTATTTTTTATTATTTAGGCATGGATTTATCTTCTAAAATTTTTTGCAATAATCCACGGGTCTTTTTTTGTTGCTTTTATAAATTAAGCTAAAAGTTAAGTAATTTTGAACTTGACTGTAAATCTAGAACATCCTTAAAAAAGAACGATCTTTTTTAAAAATAATGTATAGAATAAACTTTATTAATCATATTAGAGATTATGCTATTTATGTTGCCGTTATTTTTCATTAATCCATCATTTACAACTAATTTAATTGGGTTTTATTAATAAATATGAATGCAAAAAATTGTTTTAAGAAAGCAGCGTTGCTTTTTAAGTATATTGAAATATTTATAATATAAAACGTGTCTCTATGTACATTGTACATTTGGTGTAACGTACACAAAGTACATGCATGTGTTTAGACTAGAATAAAACAGCGGTCTTTTTGTCAAGAGAGGGGATTTCGAGGGCTCTGATTTTTATTTTTCGAGCTCCAATTCTTATCTCAATAACTATTCTGAATCTTTATATTCTAGGCTCGATTCTAGGTTAAGTTAAAAACGAAACTGGAACGATATCTATATTGTACATTATTTTTATTAGACTATTTAAAGTCTTTCAACTTCTAGACTATTCTGTATGTACAGATTCTACTTGTGAAATTTATATAGGTCTTATAAACTTATAGACCTTTTAAAAATGAGTATGGAGATTATAGGAAGTTCTAAAAAGAATTACATAAGTATATAGATCCAAAGAGAGTCAAAAAAGGACGTGGAGGGATAACTCAGGACTGAAGGAGAGTTTAATTGGAATCCAAAATTTCGACTGGGCAAATAAAACATTTTTTATTCTTTGAAATTCTGCCTGAACTTAAAAACGCTCTCAAAATCTGATGGGGCACTCCGAAACCGAATAAGAATGTCAATGAACTCCTCGAATAACGAACTTGAATGCTTTTCCGTTTTTCACGACAGTTATATTCTCGTCAGTTTAGTGCGCAAGCTTGCGTCATAAAATCACAAGCTTTTCAGATATAAGTATTTCGAGCACGCACCCAGGGGGAAAAGTCGGATATTAGCCAGAGTACTGGATGTTAGTACTGTGCCAACCATTGGCATCATACTGGTTTACAACTAGCCCAGTACTGACTGTCATTACTGGTAGAATACCGACGCAAGAGTTCCGCCAACGTTTGGCGTCATACTGGTTTACAACTAGCCCAGTACTGACCGTCACTACTGACGGGATACCGACGCAAGAGTTCCGCTAACGGTTGGCATCATACTGATTTACAACTGGCCCAGTACTGACTGTCATTACTGGTAGAATACCGACGCAAGAGTTCTGCCAACGGTTGGCATCATAATGGTTTACAACTGGCCCAGTACTGACTGTCATTACTGGTAGAATACCGACGCAAGAGTTCTGCCAACGGTTGGCATCATACTGGTTTACAACTAGCCCAGTACTGACCGTCACTACTGGCGTGATACCGACATAGTACCGGCATAGTACTGGCTGAAACCCAGGCCAACCCGTTTCTTTACGCCAATCGTCGGTTCAATACTGGCACTTTACGGGCCCAGTAAAAAACGCTAACAATGGCCAACCTTTATTTGCCAAAGTTGAACCAAGCGTCGCCTGCATACTGGCGCAATACAAGCAATGCTCACCATGCAAGCAGCAGTCAACCCTTATTTCCCGCAGTTATGCCAAGCGTCGGTTCAATGCTGGCAGAACGCTGGCCTAATACATGACAGCCAACGCGTTTCTCACGGAGTTACGCCAATCGTCGGTTCAATACTGGCACTTTACGGGCTCAGTAAAAAATGCTGACAATTGCCAGAGGTTGAATTTTCCTTACTCCGCCGGAGTTCACCACCGTCACAGTACTGGCCCAGTACTGGTCACCAGTACAGATAATCGGCCATTCGCCCAGTACTGGCTAACGGCTGGCTCCACGATTGGCGCAGTACTATGCCGACAGTATAAATATTAAAAAAAAAATTTAAATACGTTTAAAAATATGGTTCACGTGTTCTAAAATGTCTCAAAACTGTAAATACAACTGTCGCAAAAACAACTTTTTTCCTGTTTTTTTTTTTTTGAAATTCTAATTTCCATCTTTATGTAAAATTGTAAATGTTCAGAAAAATTACATTTTATGTCAATCTTAAACACTGTAAAATGGTCTAGAACACCTAAAAACTTAACCTTACACGAAAGTTTACAAAAATTTGTTATTAAAAAATTGTCAAAGTTCACGATCAAATTTCTAAGTTCCGTCGTTAAAAATTTTAAATGTTCATAAAAAATCACATTTCCTGTCATTGTAGAAAGTTGTAAATTAGTCTAAAACGCCAAAAACGAAATATTACACGAAGAAAAATTGTAATCGATTTCAATTATTTATTTAAATATTATTTTATAGATATTCCTGTTAACAGTTCGTATATTTTACATTAGCATATCGTCGTGTAATAATAAATATTGAATTAAAAAAAAAGAGTTTAAAATTTGGTGTTTTAACTTTTTTGAGTTGTAGCTTATGAGGATGGCTTTTTCATCTAGTTTCAACTCGTAGTTTTAGCGCAATGGTTAAGAGGGCTGGGGACACCCGTGGGAATTCTGAGTTGAGTGTGCGAGAGAGACAGAACTATGATAAGCACGCCCAAAAAGGTGGAGCTTGTTAGTGAAAAAAAAAATTTTCGACAGCCAATCACCGTAGGAATATTTTCAGGAAAAAAGGGTGCATCGGAAAAAAAGTGTGAAAAAAATTTCCTGCAATAAAGTCATTTTCAGGGGACAGTCGGCCTGGGTCAGGCATTATCTGGAAATCGGTACCCTTGCGACAGGAGGCAGATTGTCGAGCGGACGGTTTTTGGCCTCCCGCGACCTTCCCATTGTTTGAGATTAGACACAGCGGAGAAAAATCCAAATTTTGTACAATATTACCTGATTAAATTGTAATAGACTGCATTAGTCTCGTTATATTATTACGAGTAAATCAAAAAAAGATTGAAAAAAATCGGTTAATATTTTCAATCCCAGTTGATCTTTAAAGATTTATTTCCTTTTCAATTATCTTTAGAAATCCCTTCCACATTATTCGTTTATGAATCCAGGCATGCCACACAAGTAATAATTGTCAAAAACAGTTTCTGATATAGTAGCCGCACGAAGTGGAAACAATAAAGTTTGAAATGTGGAAAATGCTCTATTTGAAACATTTTATTGGGATACTTTCAAGATATACTTGATATCCAGTGAAAATTTGGAATTCAATTTTGCATTATATTATAGAAGAAGCGTTGTGCATTGAAATCTTATTTTTCATTTGTAAAATAATAGTTACAAACTAGAAATTAGTCTTCAAAAGTAATGTAACTTTGACCAAGCATATTTTTAATGCCATCAATATTTATTAAAATTTGACAAATTGTCGATCTACCATATTCATTTACGATCCAGGCATACCACCTACGTTATAATTGTTGACAATGGTTATACATAAAATATAGCCGAAGAAGTCGAAATAAAGTTTGAAATGATGAAAATTATACTCTACTTGAATTTTCGTCTAATCGTAACATTTCATTGGGATAGTTTCGAAATATATTTGATATCCAGTAAAAATTTGGAATTAAATTTTGCATTATATTATAGAAGAAGCGTTGTGCATTTAAATCTTACTTTTCAATTGTAAAATAATAGTTACAAACTAGAAATTA